>APFE030038910.1:13574-92140 GCA_000404065.3 Pinus taeda | reverse complement strand
CAAGAACTACTCAAGCGTTGAGGACAACACTTTTTGAAGGAGAGGGGCATGTTAGGCCCTATACTACTGGTGCATTTGTGTAATGTAAAGGAGGTTGCCCCCTCGAAGAGGCTGAATTCTAAGGCGTTGATCTCTCTTTTCTATCTTCTTGTGAGCTAGTTTCATAACAGAGACAACACCACACACCCACACACATGTATGACTCATCTTTTATTAAAGCTTGCAAATTGTTGGAAAGCTTGATATCCCTGTGTTTTCCTAAACTAAAGAAGATGGGGTCCAATTAATCAAAATGTTATGAATGATTGACATCATTTTATGGCTTATGTAACTATATGGCATAAGCACGCAAACACAGTATTTGGCATGAAAATTTATGTTTCACACGTACATTATTGAAGGTTTTGAATTATTTGGCAGGAAGAAGTTTTGGACTTATGGTTATATCATGTGCGTTCCAGTGTGAGTCACATTGTAAACATATGGCATATGTCACAAAATTGAGTATGTAATATATGGTTGGGCATATAACGAACAATTGATGTGCATATTTATATCAAAGTTCAACATATAATGAAATGAAAACATTTCACAATACAAGTTATAGGAGATATAGCTTAACATCATGTATGCAATATGGAATTACATTGGTAATTTATATGGCAAAGTGTTATGTTATAACATGATATAATGTTTATTCACATATACAACATGGCTAAACTTCATATAAGGCTGATGTATAGTGTATCATGGTGGTGTTATATGACATTGACAACACACATAATATAATGGTTACATATTGGATTTAAACGTGTGCCAAAGCACGACATATAATAATTGAAAACTATAATGTATATGGTAGAGTTGATGGGTTGATAAAGTTTATGTGGGAGGGATGCATTATATGGGAGTTAGTGAAACATATAATGACATTGGTCTCTCGCTCACCCATTTCTCTAGAAGTTTTTTAATGTTCAAATGTTGGTTCATTTGTTCATTTAGATGGTAATAATTATGGCTCAAATGGTTGTAATCTTTATTTGTGAAATTTGAGAATTGTTTTTGAGACTTTGGCCATTGCATAACGAATTTTTGGAAGTTACTTGCACTCAAGAAGCTTGGACTAACAATGAATGATTTTATTTCGTGTAGTTGAGTTAAATGTTATTATAAGTCAGTTTCATTGTTAAATGATTTAGCTTGGCTAGTTTTTGTAATGGGTGCTCTATGTTTGTTTTTATATTGAGTACTATAAAATTCCACACTTATTAAACCTGAAATCAATTATATAAATTGTGCTTTGTAAAAGCATCGTTTACATGTTTTTTTTGTTTAAAGTATAAGGTTAGCCTCAAGTTGCTCCTCACTTTGTGTATTCATCTCTTTTATGAGAATGTTATTACTTTGCATATGGAAATTTTAGCTATCTCAAATGATGAAAAAAACCTTGGGTTGTTGAAAAGAGTAATTGATTAGTATTGGATTAGCTCATTTTATGATTTTCATGCACTCATATCTTCATTTTCCGTTCTACTTGCTTCATCCTTTTAAATGGCTCGCTCTATATGCTATATTTGATTAGATTTTGTTATAGGTTTTGTGATTAAATAATGGTGAAAATTAAAGTTTTTGTATATGTATTTTGTTGATAAAAACTCCTTGTACATGCTTACTTGATATGATAACTTGCTTAGAATTTCGGCATACTCTATTTGAGGTACATGAGGTTACAATTATTGGGTTAGTGTTGGCATTGATATTGTATTACAACGATTTATGGTTGGCATTGATGTCAACCTGGGCATGTGTTGTAGGTGGTTGGAGTGTGTATGAGTGTGACAGATGGTTTTGGAGTAGCTTGGCTTGTGACAGATTTGCTCATGTGCAGATGTTATGTATGGTTGCTATGGCAGATGAGTTTATGCATGGTTGTTTTAACAGATGTGTTGGTGTTGGGAGAGTTGTGGAGCAGGTTGGCAGAGGTTTGGGCTAAGAAGTTTTTATTTTTCCCTAAACTCTACCCCCAACCGCATGGAGTTAGTATTATGCATGTGGTTGCAAGCTTTTAACCGCACATAGGCAGTGTTATGAGTGCGGTTGCAGTCGAGTTTTTAATGTTTTTTGTGTGCGATTGCATGTTTAATTAAGACTTGGCTTTTCCCCTGGTACTGAGTATGAGTACAATAATACCTTGGTATTTGATTTGAGAGCGTGCATAATTCTCAGTTTGGCACTTGGTATTGGTATGTGTGTGGAGCAGGTTGGAACGTGGTATTGGTATTCCCTTGGTACAGGTTGTTATGAAACTAGCTCACAAAAAGATAGAAAAGATAGATCAACGCCTTAGAATTCAGCCTCTTCGAGGGGGCAACCTCCTTTACATTACACAAATGAACAATTCTTCGATGATACAAATGAAAAGACCTCCTTTCTATATAGGAGTCTAAGGGGTCATAATATAATCAGAGTCGACATAACAATAATAATGTAAGGGCATAATAATAACAATAGTGGGCTTCTATGGGGCACAATATTAACAATATGGGCACTACATGGGTACATAAATAATAATAGGGGGTTGTACTAATAACAATAAGGGGTTACACTAGTAGTATAGGGGCCTAACATGCCCCTCTCCTTCAAAAAGTGTTGTCCTTAACACTTGAGTAGTTCTTGATGGCTTCAACCTCTAAACAATCTATGTATAGGAGTTGAAGGGGTCATAATATAATCAGATCTGACATAACAATAATAATGTAAGGGCACAATAATAACAATAGTGGGTTCTATGGGGAATAATAGTAACAATATGGGCACTACATGGGTACATCAATATAATAAGGGGGTTGTACTAATAACAATAAGGGGTTACACTAGTAGTATAGGGACCTAACACAGGTGGTCTCACTATTGGTATTACTATGGTACAAGTGTCATAGGTGTTGGCATAGCCAAGGTATTTGACTGTGGTATTGGTTTAGAGATTGTTGAGGATAATTTGGCATATACTTGTGCGAGACTATTGAGTTGGTGGATTAGATGGTGTGAGAATGTGAGAGTGTGCTACAGTGTTTTGTCTAGCATACTGCATATCTGTAGTTGTGTTGAGCAGAGTGTGTCTATCAACTTATCATTTTCATATTCAGATCAATGAGGTTGTTGGGTTGCTCATGTTGAGCATATTTGTTGTTAGAAAATTATATATTACAGAGCAATGGGACACATAAAATACATTGCAGAAATATAAACACTGAAAACACATAAAACAAGAGAGACACAGATATACGTGGTTCACCCAATTTGGGCTACATCCACGAGAAACAGTCAATCCTTCCTTTATATTATCCAACAAACTGAAGAGATACAACCTACAGCAGATACACTGTAATTCCCTCTTCGCTCTCACACAATCTCCTCCCCCTTTTGCACTCAGAATACAGATCTACATAGACGCAATACAATTCCCTCAGATATAGCGAGGGGTTGCCTTCTAGGGCAAAAAAACCTAAATTAAACATAACTTCTATTGACAGATCTCCACCTAATGAACAACCCATATTGACTACGAAATTACAACATTTTACGAGGCAATTTTATATCTATTTTTAGCTTCGGGGGCGTTGCCCCCAATCCCCCGCTGGGGGGGCTCCCCCTGGATCCCCCTTGCAACGCAAATATTACGGGCGCCGTTATCGCCACATTACAAATTGGGGTCTGATGAGGTGATACCTTTGAATAAAGAAGATAATTGGGCTCCACGCCCAACAATTTGAAAGCCTAGTTTGAAAATGCATGAAACATGGTTCACATGGAGGCGTTGTAGGCATTGAGGCTTTGTAACAGATAGTTCGTAGACAAGGTGGGGGCCTTCTAGCTGACGAATCAAAATAGGAAGTAGATTTCCCTAGAGTCCAATAGTGTTGGGGGAGGCTCTTTGGTTGTGGTGGCTTCCAGAGAACGTTCGTAGAGTCATGAGAGAAGAGTCTTTCTATCTCTGCTAGAATTGTCATAGTAGTCAAGTCTTCCAGCTAGTGGGTGCTAGCTCTTCCATGTACAAATTTGTTTAGCACTCAATAGAAGATTTGAGCAGCAACAACAAAATGTGGTTTTTTGCTATGGAGGGGGTTTTCCACCATAATACATTTGTGTTCTCTTACATGCATGTTTGATGTTGTTCATGGTATTTTCATATGTTGATTTCATATGTTAGCTGATGGGTTACTAATTCCTGGTTGTTTTGATAAAAGATTTAAAAAGTAAATAAACCTTATCAGTATTGATCCCCCCCCTCTTAGTAGTGAGTTCATTTCTAACAGTTAAAAATAATCCTTATTTCACCTCTTGAAAATAAAGAAATATCTAGCTAATTCACGCTCCATCCATCCATTTAACTTTTCATATTCCATACACTTGTTGTTGGTTCAGCCACACCCAAGAAGACCATGCGCATGTTAGCAGACAAGTTGGAAGAAAGGGCTGAACCAATGCACCGGTTGCAACAGAGGCAAGAGTTTGCTTAAGTAAGATGTCACCATGAGGTGCATGCACACCATCACGAACAACCAAGATTGGCATCAGCTCATCACCTTCACCATCACAAGAATTTCAAAGAGTTGGTCTCATCACAGCAGACCGAGTGTCAGTGATGTCTTGCATGGCTTGCTCAAGCCATGTTGTCTCACATGAGTACCTATGCATTATAATATTGAGTCATGTCAAGTGTAAGTCAAGTGTCAATAGCTGGATGTAACAGTCATAGAGTAGGTGAAGAGTCATGAGGGTAGTTGAACTATCACAAAGGGGAATGTCAAGGGTCACCCCACCCTTTGCTATAAATAGTCCCTCATAACTCATTGTAAGGGCTTTTGGTCAGCCAAACTTCTGATAAGACTATCTTGGAAAGAGCTTGGACAATATTGTAACGCGCCTTGGCTTCTCCACTGCATGGAGCTAGTTCATCTCTTTGGAGGAGCAGGTGGATGTGGATGTAACATCCCATTGTTGGGGCTAGTGGGTTTACATGGATGTATTGCATGATTGGAACTTACACTTCTTTATATAATAAGAGCTAACACATTTTCACACATGTATTGTGTCTGTTGTAAGACTGATCTTTAACACTTGTAATGCATGTTGCTTTAACCCGTGTTCTACATTTGAACTGTTTCATTTGTTGTAATGCATAATCTATTAATGGAAATGTGTTGTATATGTTGTTATTGTTGTCCTGTTCGCGTCGACTACTTTGTCGGACATCAGACAGACCTTTCACATGAAGCTCGCTATAACAACCGTTGCACTCGTTGGGACTGATCCGTGAGTGTTATACATGTTATCTTACCTTATATGTTGTGAATGTCACATCCATGTGAACTGCTCTGACAGAAGCTATGTATGTCTTGTGTGTTGTGTGTTCCTAGCCGAGTTGGGACTGATCCCTTTCAACTTGGAACTCACCTTCACCCTCATCTCAACCCACCTGTGTTAGAACCTCTCATGCACCTTCCTTGATGCACTACAGCGGTCACACCCTTGCTACTGATAGAGTTATCTTACTTGCCTCTGTGTGACATTGCGATCAAGGCATTACCTTACGACCCACTGCTAGGACTCCTACACCAAACTGTCTGAGGTCTTATTGGGACTTCTTACTGGGGAGATCCTCTTGACATGTTGGCGGGTCCAGCACCATCAACAAAACCCAAGAGTTCCACCTTTGCCATCTATTACTAGACCTATTGTTTCTTTGGTTGCTTCTTTTGCTCTCTCAAATCCTAAAGTTGACAAGATTCCTTTCCTATAAACACCCCTATCAGAAGGAAATAAAGAAAAAATCCACTAAAAGAACTCCAAAGTACCAAATCATCTCAGGAAACTTTAAGTCATTCCATGTCACACTCTCGAAAAATAGGGGATTAATAGAGAAGGAATAATTATTTTTTGATATATACATTGAGAGCTCCTCTAATAAGACATTTTTTTTTTACAATATTTTCAATTTGAAACATTTCAAGGCATTATCTTTTTTGGCTAGTATTGACAATATGATATTTAGTTTTCAAAAACATAAAACATCATATTTTGATAAAGGGGGATACAATTGTTATCATGATGATGATGCCATATTTAGTGATATATCTTTTTGCCATTATATGTTAAATATGTTTTTAATGTGAAAGTTACAAGGAGTTTATTTATGTTATAAATATCAAGAGTTGAGTCTAGTGGAACCCCACTTACTTTTAGTTAAAGATTTTAAAAAATTCCATGACCTTTATATGATTAATTATATTCTCTTATAACATTTCTAAACCAGAGTTTAAACAAATTGTTGAGAGAAAACACTTGAACCAAATAATTATTTAACTTTAGCATAAATAGAAGAGAATATTACATTGGAGAGGAGAAATCGAGTGAGTGAAGGCATGCCCAAGCTTTAAGAGTGACTTTTAAAGTGATATTCATTTTCCATTTTTCAACATTTTGTTGGATAAATTGTCTTGTTAATAACGGGGATGTATTTAAAAGTGGTAAGGAAAGATGAAGCGATATTGATTTGCAGTATTCTCCATGGTTATTCATTTTCCTTGTTTTATTTGCACTTGATAGAATTTTTTATTTTATTCAATGCTAATTAGTGTAAATCTTGCAAAGATTTGCTAATGTTTTTTCACATCTATTAAATTGGTCTAGATTATACTTATTGTCCTTCTTTCTCTTTTCCTATAGCTCTTAGTTTCCCTTGTATGAGTCATTTTAACATCTAATACTTTTAAGGATGTTTTTGGTCCTAATCCTCCCAGATATTTGCAAAGACTATTGGTCTTCTATCGAGATTGGTCATATAATCAAATCATTGTTGATTTCTTTCTATGATTAGCTTACTGAAAATTGTTTCAATTTGTATTGCAGTTTTATTTTCATTGTTTATTTTGAGTATTTTAAAATCTATTTGAATTTTTTTGTTTTTAATTTTTGTATAAATACTTAAATTTATTTTATTCATCAAGTTGATATATATTGTATACATAAAAATTTATATTTTAAAAAATAAAATTCAGATTTCAATCATTTTTGCATCATAAGTCTTGCCTAACCTAATAGGATTTGAGGTGTTTTGTGTGAAGTATCAGAAATTCACCCCTAACAAAGGTGGTCAGACTGTGAAACCAAATGCCATTGTTAAAGCATTAGGAAAGAAAAAAGACACAAAAGATGATGTTGTTATGTAAGAGTAATGGTGTGAATGCAACTAGAAAGACATGGTTTACATATTGTTATAGTAAACAAAAGACACCTAAAGTGGTGTGTTCCTGAGAATAATTCCTAAAATGGTGTTAACACCAAGGATGGTTTTCTTTTAAGGGGGAAGGGATTATACCACTCTTGGTCTTTAATCCCCCACATTTATTGTAATTATAATTAATTATGTTAATGATGCATATATGGGCATGTAAATGTAAATGGGTTAAAAGACTCGAAATAATTGTATTTATATTTTAATAACAATAGATGAAGAGGTAGATCCTTGATATGGATAAGCCTCGAGGGTAGGTTTAGTTGGTCAAGTTCATGTTGCTAAATCACCTTACTATTGGGAGGTGATGAGTTCAATTCTCCTCGACACCCTCAGGGTTAGGCTTTGTTAATATACCGACGAGATGTGATCCCTTCAACTAGATTTGCTTGGATATTTCCTCTAAAAATAAAAAATAAAAAAAACTTTGATATGGACCATGAGAAGGCACGCGAGGGGAGGGAAGCAAATAAAAGGGATTTGTGGAATTATTCCTTGGCAATATTTTTTTTTGGCTAAGCCAAGTATTCATAAAGTCTAAGATTGTCAATCTTCCCAATAAAATATTTAAGGGGATGGATGTAGAGGTAACTTTTATATTTATGAAAATGGTTGGGTTGTACCCAACCTGTCTCATCCAAATTATAAGAATAATATCATTCAAAGGCTTACAGGGTCTAACAACAAGCTTCTGATTTGACCATGATGGGTAGATTTGACACAAAATCCATAAGGAAGAAACTCGTGAAGGAAAGAGAGAGAGAGACAAGGAAAAGAAGTGTGAGAGAGGCATAGAAGAGAAGTGTTTGTGCAAGAGAGACAAAAAGAGAAGTGCCACACAAGAGAGAAGAAGAATGTGAAAGAGATAGAGGAACTAAGTGTGTAAGAGATAAGATAGCATGGGAACCCATGAACATTGATAAAGGAGGCTCCACGTGGAAAAGAAACAGATTGCATGAAAGGTCCTAAGACACAACAACCTATATGGAGTGTAACCCACCTAATTTGGTGAGGAGAAGTCAATGTTGTAGTCTTTAACCAGAGCTGGAGGGCTAGGAATTGCTTAGAAATTCTATTGAATTAAGTGTGACAAGCATTGAGAAAGGGGAGGTACCAAGGGATTGTTGGATGAGAGAAGGGCTCATTTTATGTAGTGCGAGCCCATTGTGACCACACTATGAATGATAACATGCCTTGGATTAGTAAGTAGAAAGATATCATATTAGTTTTTATGTGGATGAAGGAGAATGACCTTCATACTTACACCACTAATAGCTTGAGAATTAATTTCCCTCTAGGTGTTTGTTGTGTAAAAAAATTGAGATACCACCCATAATGGTTGGGTATACTATGGGATTAGTGATATTTCAAGACAAACTGACAAGTTTGACTTGATGCAGGAGAATAGATTTCATCTTTACATAACCAATAGCCTAAGAGAGAATTTCCCTCTAGGTGCTTGCCATGTCGACAACTAAGAAACCCCCCAAATTATTTTGGTAAGCTTTTGGATTAGAGGGATTTTATGAGAATAGATGAATTGGACTCAATGAAGGAGAATGGCATTCATGACTCCACCTTATAAGGTTGAGTGAGAACTTCCCTTGTGGCTTTTTGGTCTAGCTCAGGGATGACCAATTACAAAGGATATAATAGATAGTTGAGCTTGTGGTGGGTTGGAACACAACTCACCCTTCATCAGTTGCAAGAAACTTTTGATATTAATTAGTTAAGTGCCCTTGTGGGTTTTAAAATTGTGATGTAAATCATATTCGATTAAATATAAATGATGATTGATAAACTATGCATATATGTGTGCTTACATGCACAATGTGTTGGAATTTTGGTATCTTGGAAGGTATTTCCAAGAGAAGGATAACCACCAAAAGAAGTTGGTTTGGCAATTTACCCAAAGTTCGGGTTTTGGACCCTGAGATGTGGGTTTGGGATCTAAAGAAATTGATTGCTTATTCTAGGGGTTAAGAGAGAAAAAACCCTAAAGATATAGAGTTTTCCTAAGAGGCCCCAAGAGAAAACTATAAATAAAGAGCTAAAGGAGAGGCTCATGTCACAATTGAAGCAAAATCTTCATTTGTGGAGGAAGGGGGCTAAGGAGACTCAACTACAACCAAGCTAGTAAGCCAAGGAGGAGATATTATTTGAGTGTTTCCTCAAAAAGGAGGTCGAGGATAATAATCTCATTCTTGTGGAAGATGTAGCCTAAGGGGAGAGTCGCAGATCTCCATAGAGAAGGCTGAGTTTTATCCAAGGAGGTTGTAGATCTTAGGAGGAGAACCACAACTCAAGGAGAACAACAACCAAGGAAAATTTATGTCAAAGAAGGGTGAGGGTTATTTTGATAAAGGAGGAGCTGATATAGCCATGTTTAAGGTTTGAGGTTGCATGGATTAGATATTTGTAGTCCACTTTGTGTGATCTAAGAGTCATAGAAAGACCAAGCCTTAGGTTGAGGGTTAGTAGATTAGATTTGCGATAGAAGTTGACTCAAGGAATCCATGTAAAGGATGGATGTAAAGGTTTTGTAGCAGGAGACCTTGGATAATGGCTTATGTCTATGGAGCAAAGGCCACTAATAAGTATTAGGCCTTTTGTCATTAAATTGTCATAACTAAGAATACAGGGCAAGTCATCCCTTTAGCCTCTTGGAAAACCATGATGGTTGGTTGGTTGTGGAAGGTTCTTATTGATTCTCAACCAAGGGAGCTTGGTCTACTCTAGATAGGCCAAAGAAGCTCTAAATCTACTATCTATGATTATAGGGTCCTATTGATGATGTGGACCAAGATGTAAGAGTCAAAGCCCTAACTGAAAAGGGGGGACTCAAAGAAAAGAGTCTTCATAGAATATTTAATGTAATTTGTTAAAGAGATCACTAAAGAACTCTTTAATGGTCGAAGTATATTGAAGGACTTGAAGTGGGCTTTATGTGGCCTTTTAGTGAATGTGAACAACCTTTACTAGGTCAACTATGGGATTGAATTGCTATGTTGTATTCTTACTTGACTATCAATCAATTGTGAAGGTATCCTTGTTTTGGGATAAAGAAGGCTTGTAGGCTTTGTATGGGGGCAAACATTAGATATTGGCCTCCTTTAACTCCTTGGAATAAAGACTCGGTATATGGCTATGAGATGAACGATTTTGGATAACGTCATAGTTGGTGAAGAATTTTATGTTTTTAGAAGTTTTATCGATATATCATGGCCTTATTGAAGCCTTTTTTAGTCCTTAGATATGCTAAGAAATTATCTACGTGGAAGCCTATTTTCTTAGGGAAATTCAGGGATTGAGTTTGAAATTTTGGGGATTGGAGGTTTTAACCTCATCCCTTCGTCACATGCCTCGAGGAGAGTTGTGACCATGGACTATTGGAAATGGGTATAAGTTTGAAATGAGTGTTTGTGCGGTCTGTTAATAAACGAAGAATTCAATCATTGGGATTTGTCAAGTGCACAATGAAGAGTCATGCATCTATCAAGTGTCAAAGGTGAGATTTGAAATTTGTCGAGATGCAAATTTTTTCTAGAATGACATACAATATAAGTGGGATTTGTTAAGTCATAAGGCTGGGGAAACAAAATCTATCATGGCATGGATATTTAAGCATTCAGAAGAGTTGGTAAACGACACTTTAACAAAAAGGCCAAATGCCAAATGGGTCGGATTGCAAAACTACACGCAAAGGAACTTTGCATGAAGGAACCTTGATGCTTAGGTTTTTAGAGATATGGAGATTTAAAAAATTCACAACGTTGGATTCTGGAAAAAGTTGGATGTTAGATGTCGGTATATCATGCTACGAGGAGGATACATGCAATCCATGTGAGTACTCTAGGCCTTATGGATAGGTGAATATTGACATGTTATTAACATGGCATGCCAACATGGCATGGTGACATGGTGATTTGGTATGAAAAAATTGATGTGGCATGTGTCGTGGTAGCTGATGTGGAATCTATAAATTTAGAAATCCAAATATTTGAAAAATGGTGATTTTTGGGTTTTCTTGTATCTAAATGGATATGGATGAATCTAGAAAAGTAGAAGGTCAAATATTTGGGTAGGTAGGGATTTGACCTACGTTGACAACATTGAGGTAGAGGCCAAATGGTAGCCTTGTCGAGTTGACCTTGAACATGGAAACTCAAGATAAAGAGGATATAAAAATCTCATAATTTTAATGGAAGGGACATTTAAGAAGTCTTAAATATGGATATCTCGAGGGTCAACCCATTAACCATAGATAGAAGAATGAAGGGTTATGTCTAGATGGTTTCAAATGTTTCATAATTTCCATATGCATTCAAAAGTCTACAGATCCAAAATTTCATATAATGGAGACTTAAGGAAAATCCCAAATTTGAATGCAAGTGGGACATTGACATATCTAGTGAGAACGTGGCCTAGGTGATAGTTATGCATGGGCAAGGATGAAATGTGTTAACCACATATAGATGATGTGGCATTGTACAGTGGAGATATGTGGGCAAGGATTACCACGTGTTTACCAATTGGCATTGGTATGGATGTTGACATGGCACTTTGAAGGAAAAATATCTAGATTGGAATAAATTTGTTTTTAGAGCTCGATTTTGGAAGAAATTTCTATCATTGGAAAGTTATCGATGAGCAAAATACAATGTTAGTTCTGTAAATGAGTTTTAAGGTAGTTTAAGGAAGATGGTTTTTTCTAACCCCACCCCTGTGAGATGACTAAGTTAGTGGTTGGGTATGTTACAATGAATTTTTTGCTTTTCCAAATCTCTTTTAAAGTGAATATTTGTATTGCACTAATTTAGAGTTGGGATACATAACTCCTCACTCATTTATAACAAACATTTGAAAAAAAAAACCAATACATTAACCCCACATTCCAATTGGAAGTTTGAGATCATAAAATTTATTAAAATTTACATTTTGAAAATAACACTCGAGTGATAATTAGAAATATTAGTTTACACACACACACTCTTACATTTTGAAAATAACACTTGAGTGACATTTATAAATGTAAATTTAAACACAAACCAAGAAAACATTTTTCGAACCAGTGAATGAATAGTTACAAAAATGACTAGAATATCGCAGTCAAGGATTTAAAGTTTTAATTATTTCCAAAAAGAGACCATTTTTTTTTAACAAGAACCAATAATATATTTTGTATTGAAAAAGATATGGGTTAAATTCTTAGAGAGATTACATCATACATAGGTATGACAATACAATCCATGTGTTTGGTTTGAACAAACAAATGCTCTTTCATCCACCTACAATTTTTTTTACCTATTTCCTTCAAACGATGTAAAGTAGTTTCAGGACTATTCCACTTGTAAATACACCAAAATTGGTCTAACAAATATAAAAATGTACTCAACATATTGATTCATTTGAATATATCTCCTCTTTATTTATCTTGGCTTTGGTCAAGTCCCCATGATTTGGAATACATTCCTATTAAATGAATGAAGCTTGGAGCTTTCTGGGAGTCAGAATTTCATTCTTTGTGTTCTTTCCTACCTCTTTTGAAAAGCGGGGAGGGACCTTAATTTTTCTTTAACACTTCTTAAAAGGATGGATAGGAGGAAGCATTAGCTTCTTCAATCTTATTTGCAGGTGCAAAATCACCATCCATATTTCTCTCTTTTTTTTCTTCCAAAAGTGGCTTTTTTTTCGACCCCCAATTCCTTGGCTTGGGTTTGTTTAGGGAATGTTTGAAAAACGTCTCCTTCTCTACATGTGCACTTCTAACATCTTTATTTGTGTGGTGGCCTACTTTCTTATGTGATTTTCATGAATTTATTTCTTGATGTTTTGTCTATAAATCCAAAACCCGAAGATCCTAGATGATTCCTTGTGTTCATAGGTGAATGAAAAACCTCTTTTCTCAAACTCTGAACATCTATTTCCACCTCGTTCTATGACTTATCCTCTAATGAAACAAAATTTTCTTGTGGAATGGTTCCCTTTTTCAAAGATATGAAATTCTCTTATTCTTCATATCTTTGTTCCTCCTCTGTAGCTTGGAGTGTAGGGTCCTCTCCCAGATATAGGAGATCTGGGATCTCATATTCGATGATGTTAGCAGAATTGCACAAAAGAGCATGGAAAACCATAAATGCAACACTTTAAGAAGAAGAAAAGAATAAAGACGATGCACCAATATTTGATAATGGAGTTCAATCACAATGTGTGAGCTATGTCTCCAGAACCAGTTACACAGTGGATAGGCCTCTATATTATCTCAGCAAAATGAAAGGCAATTACATGGAAAAATACATCATTATAACTCACTTATGGGAGTGACCTAGAAATGGGTTGCTCAAATCCAAAATTTGACTGCACCAATGAAATCCTTGTGAAATTCTAAGTAAAATGAGTATTAACTTGACCAAATTATGACACCATCAAATATGGGCTCCAAACCAATCTCCAAGATTCCATAGTAAAATCTTTTGGGAATATTATTCTTGATAATTGTGTCGTTTGGTTTTGTTGCAGGGTTCCATGGCCCTCCTAGTTCCCTTGGCCTGCGCACAACTCCACTTCCCGCCGACCTTGCTCCTTTGTCTGTCAAATGCAATGGTGGGGTTTTTATATTAGGCCATCGGTGGAATAACAAAAGCTCACCCATTAAGTGGTTGGTTAGTGCATGGTAATTGAGGCATTAGGTGGTCGGAAAGTCACAAGTTCAAACCCCATGGACCCGTTTTTGTATAGAAAACAAACAACTGTATATATTTTTAAACAATTATTAAAACCTTCAGTAAATTTCGTGGAGGTGGCATCGTATTTGACCATGCCTATTGAATTTAACCCTAGTTAAATCGATTGAAAAATTCATCTAATCCTCACTAAGTTTAGCTCCCCAACCGTCAAATTTGCTTGGACTACCAATTTGGCACTAGTCCAAATTTATTTGGTGCCAACTAAATTTTGTCCTTTTGCCAAGTTTGATTGGAACTTTGACTGGGCATAGTTTTTAAATACAAACTCATATTGAGGTGTTGTTTGTGTCATTGGATTCCTTGCGACAATATCTTTGATTTGGTCTGGGTTTCGCTGAGTTTTGAGGACGTTGATTTTTAGGCCTTTAAGAATCCTCCTAGATCAATAAGGGTCCTTCTGATTCCATTTTATATAGATATTCTTGCCTCCTATTAATATTTTCCTTTAATGCTTCCTGAGTTATATCTCCTTCGTCAAGATCACCCTCCAAAGAGGCGAATGGGTTCATTGATCTAGGATTTTATCAAAGTTTGCTTCTCTTTCTTACTAGATTGGATCCACTAGATTCTTACCTAAGGAGGCGCAAGGCTCTCGAGACTCAAGGGCCTGACCTTTCTGAGATGCTTGTTGATTCATGCTCTTTCTCTTCCTTTGAGTATGAAATTGTCCTTCATATTCTTGTACATCTATAATTTTTCCTTTTTTTGGGTAACTTCTTGCGAAGTGCCCATAATGATGATAATATCTACACTTGAACATGGTCTGATCATAATCTATAGGTTGGATAGATGAATAATTATCTAGAGAAATTTGGATTGCTTCAATAAGACCTTTCTCTAAAACAACTTCAACACAAATCCTAACCCACACATACATTGAATATTTAACCATTGCCGTATCTATATCTTTTCCCAATACATTTCCAACATTCTCATGGTATCTTTGTGCCAACAGTGAAGAGGGAGATGGGGTAATTTGACCCAAAATGTAACAACAGATGGGACATCATTCTCCAGGTTAAAATCAAATGTCCATCTATCCAAATACAACCCTCAAGTTCCCATAAAATATGGTCCATTTCATAATATCAAATCCCTATCTTCTTTGTGCTAAAAAAGGAAGGTGAAGAAGCCTTTCCCAAAAAAAAATAAAATAGATTCATCCCTTAATCAAGGGTTTCTAGTTCTTGTCCACCCATTTCCTAAGGGAATTAAGGGAAGTCCATATTCCCATAAATTTCCCTACCAATCCCCTTTAAGAAATATTGAGAGTTCTAGCTCTAAATCTAATGGGATTTACCTGAAACTTCATAATTCTTTCCAATATCTTAACAATTTTCTTATCCTTGGTTCTAACCCCTTTCAATTCATTCCAAAATAATGCGTCGAAGGGAACTATAACAAGAGAGGACGAGGTAAGTGGTTGAGGAGATGCTAAAGAGGAGGGTGCAGAGGGGACAAGGCCCCCTGCATCACCTGCCATTGCATAGAACTCCCACTCATTTTACCCCTACAACCTAACTCACTACTATACATTTGGCAGTGACATGTAGTCAAAACCAGATCTCAACTACAACATGCTTTCTCTGAGCGTAGTGCAACATCGAGTGTTCGTATATTGAACAATGTTGCCAAAAAGAGACCAATATAATGAACAATTTGTTTGCTATTTACTTGGTTCCTATAATATTTGCATGGGTTCATATGCACACGAATGACTAGTTGAACTAATCAACAAAGAGTTAGAAAATGACTAGAATGTTGAAGTAAGCAATTTAAAATTTCCAATTCTACCAAAAAGAGACCTGCACAATGGACAATTCATTTGTTTTCTAATCGATTCCCATAAGATTTGCAACTATAAATTTTTGCAAGTTATCTAGATAAAATTATGACTTGACAATACATGAAAATTGAGCATCTTAAATGAAATCACACACATGATGGGCTTCCTTCATATCTTCCTCTTCATTCTCTTATATTCTCATTGCCACGCACAAAATATTGGCTAAAACAATTAATGAAGAGTTACAAAATGACTACAATATTGTATTAAGGGATTTAAAATTTCCATTTTTTCTAAAAGGAGACCTATATAAAGGACAATTCATTTGTTGTCTACTTTTTTCTTGTAATATTTGCAACTATAAGCTCATGCAAACTATCCATATAAATGTTGAAATTTGGGCAGTTATGGGATGGATTTCCTTGTAGCTCTAAAGGAAACATATTAAGCCCTGAACAAAGAATTCAAATTGGTCAAAGGAAAATATCGTTATTAATATGTTTGGGGAACTCCTAATTATTAATTAATGTGGCAAATCAATTTAGGACATGCTCTCACTAAGGCGCATGGAAAAAAAAATGTTGTGAGAGAATTTGAATTTATTTGTGTTTCCCTCTAAATTACACGCTGGCCTCATTTATGTTCAAGTTGCCTGCCCCAAGGTCATGTTTATTCATATGCGAAAACAACTATAACTTGGCACCTTATCTCCATCATTAGGCAAGGCAATTTGATCTTCTTCTGAGCTAGATTTCAGATGGTTTGAGGCTAGGTTTGAGGTAGCTTGCATGGTTGACATATGAAGTAATCTCGGCATCCTATTCCTTGTAGTCTTTGCGACCTACTCCTTGTAATCCTTGTGACCTACTCCTTGTCTCTTCTGTTGTCCAGTGGTGGTTTTTTATGCAACCTTGGATGGATTCTATCTACGACCTATAGTGGCTTCCATTTGAGGCCTATTATGGTATCTAATTCCAAACATATATGCAACCTTTCTCTTATGCTTGAAGGCAATCTTATGCATGACTGGTAGGTGAAAATATCTGTACAACGGGCTGAGCTTCTATGTGTCTTTTGGGAGCAACCAAAGGCAAATTTTGGATGGAAAAAAAAGGTTGGATTATAGTTAGAATGAGAGAAAGTATCCTCAAGATCTATGTTGAAGTTTTAATGGGTATAAGGTTGGGTTTGAGGTCTACTACATCACAGTGGAAACCTTAGTTGCAAAGAATTATAATCTAAGGTTGAGTATCTTCACATAAGGGCACATATATGAGCCTTAAGATGCAAATCTAAGGTCATGTTGTCTTGAAAAAGGGATGAAATATCTTGTTGAAGAGTGCAGACATGAGGGATTTAAGGAAGATGATCAGTGCAATATTTGAAAGAGTTTGAAGTTGTACTGAAATTTGATGCTTAACACTACCTGTTTCCATAATTAGAGACTCAAAACTTTAGTGCACAGGAAGAGTTGTGCAATGAAAAAATAACATCATAAGATAAGGCATGTATGACATATTTCATATTGACATTTTGAGGAATCGGTTTGAATCGAATGACGAGAAACTTCTATACTATTTTAAGGGTTGATGAGAAGAGCCATTGGTTCAAGGATTATGAGGTAAGGTAGTGCCCCTACAACAATAATATATGACAACATCCTTATGATTGTAATTTAAGATAGAAATTCTTGTAACAACGATGCTTGCGTAAACACTATAGTTGACATGAATATATATGACAATATGAACTCGTTATTATGGCAAGTGTTGTATGGACAATGTCTCTATGACATATATGATGGTGCCTCTATGTAGGAGTGCTCTATATCTAAGATGTGTAGCTAGGTTGGTGATGTATATAACAGTAATGTGTGTCAGTTCCTTGATGATAGAAATGTATCACAATGTTCCTATGACAAATTGAAGCATGACAATGACCATAAATGATGAATATCAATGAAATTGGTGATGATTTACTCTTGATGATAGTAACAACATTCGATGTGGCAAGAAAATGACAATAATGACAGTGTTTCTATGACAATAATGACAATATTGCTATGAAAAGTTGACAGTGTTGCTCTGACGATGATGACAGTGCTTCTATGACATATATGGAAGATATAATAGCAACTCTTTTGGATTAGCTTTGCTCAGTTCATAAACAAAGTTGTGAACTGACTCTGGTTGGCATAGGAGGCTTGATGTGTTTGATAATGATGTCTCTTGATTATTGTATTTTGTATCTCATCTAAACAACTGATTAATATCTAATAGAAGAAGAATTTGGATGGGTTTTCCGCTTTGTGGGATATTGTCATGGTCTATAACCAAAATCTTGGTGTGCCCTTTGTGCATGCTTTTCTTCTATTGTTCCTTGATGTTTTGCTAGATATTGATGTTATTGTTCTTTCTACATATTTGCTAATGATGTTAAGATGTTATGGGGTGAATGTGATATGTAAATGATGAAAAGTTTAAAATGTAGTTATCTACAACAAAGAACAATATAGACCTAAGAAAATTTAACAATAAAGGATGACTTGACAATACATAAGACCTTGAGCATCTTAAGTCAAGTCATGCCCACTATGGGGTTCCATCATATCTTCCTTTTCATTATCTTAAATTATTGGTACGAGTTGGACTGTTGCTTTAGTTACATGATCTCTCAGGGATCATTGAGCTATGTCTTTTTCCATAAGAGCATTCACTAAAATAATTGAATACGGGGTTCATCTACTAGGGCTTAAGAGCCATGAGAAAATCCCAAAAATATTTTGTGATGCACACTAAGTTCTAATGTTAATTTCTATAGCTTTTAGTTATGAGAAGCAACTTCAATCCTAATTTAATGTTGATGATAAACTATGCCTTGACTTGAATGTTGATGCTTTGCTTTAGATGAGTAATTATAACCTGTAAAACATCTATTTAACTAGTAAGGGTCCTATGGATTTTCCATAGATTGAAGACATCATAAGGGGCTCACTTCCTTAGGTAACTGCATTCAATGATGACAACACCTAACTCAAAACCAAGTATCGAACAATAACCAAATTGTCTAATTCATCACTAGAGGAGAGTCTGAGATCGTGACTCGTGATGGACCAAGTTGATAAACAAAGAAGCATAACCTAAACAAACTTAAAAATTAAGTAATGATAAATCCCTTTTACATGGTAAATTTCCATCACTTCATAGCTAATAATCACACTTCGACAATGTTTGAAGAAGTGTTGTAACAACCTCGGGATAAAAGTTCATTGTTAGAAAATTATATATTACGGAGCAATGGTACACATAGAATATAGCAGAAATATAAACACAGAAAACACATGAAACCAGAGAGACACAGATATACATGGTTCACCCAGTTTGGGCTACGTCCAACCCGAACAACCAATCCTTCCTTTCTATTATCCAACAAAATGAAGAGACACAACCTACAACAGATCCGTTGTAATATCCTCTGTTTTCTCTCATAGTCTCACCTCTCTATTTCTCGCTTGGAGAATACACATCTATTACACAGCCTCAAATACAATGCCCTCATACAAAAAGAGGGGTTGCCTTCTAGGGCAAAAAACCCTAAACTAAACATAAGTTCTATACCGTCAGATCATCTGCCTAATGGAATGGCCAAGATTGACTAGAAATTACTATATTTTTACAAGGCAATTTACATATATTTTAGCTTCGGGGGCGCTACCCCTAAAACCCCCGCCGGGGACCGCTGGCCCCCGGACCCCACCAGGGGGATCGGCCCCCTAAACCCCCGTGGGGGGGACAACCCCCCCCCCCCGCGTGGAGGGGTATACAAACTTCTTGGGGTATACAACAGGTTGAAACAAAGACCTCTAAACAATCATGCTCCATACTCAACATTCATGTAATCAAGTTAATGAAGGAAAAATAAGATCAAGGTCATGGAACACGTATTCCAAGTTGAAAGTTGGGAAAAACATCTTAGCGGGTGTTTATTTGGTTTATTATGGCTAAAGGAAATTGACAAAGGCTTTGAAAATGTAAGAGGCATTAATTCACATTTTATTTATGAAAATAAAGGAAATTAGGAGAAAAGGAAGGTGAAAGGTCACATGTTGCATGTGAGGAGGAAATTGAAGGAAAATAATGGAAATTGAAAAAATAGAGGCCTCAATGATAAAAAGGTTTTGAGGATCAGTTCATGGACTTCTTACAGTTTTTGGGTGGAGCTCTCTCCCCATTATCCCTCTCACACACTTAGAGCATTCTTGGAGCACTCTAACATTGAGGAAAGAAAGGCAAAGGAAGAGTTGGAGCAAGTGGCTACAATGGGATTACTTACAGGTATCAAGTTGCATGCATGATGTCCTTGCTAGTTTTGGCATGCATGGTACATGCATGTGTATTTTTGGTTATCTTGTTGTCATTGGCATGTGCTTTGCTAGGTGTGGTAATGGTTTGCAGCATTGCCTTGCCATTTTCGGATAGCTATGGTGTGATGGGGTTTCTCTTATATGGTTGAGCTATATTTCCAAATGGTTTCGAAACTGAGTGGGGTAGTCTCAGGGAGAAACACAAGGCCTAGGAATCCCTCAACTGGTGAAGGTGGGATTGCAATAAAGCCTGATTGTGTATACCCTCGTTTGACATAGGAATCCTCGATCGATGAATGGTAGGATATATAGTATACCCAAAAGGGTGGAGATGGAAAAATTCCTCACGGTTTAGGTGGAGAGATCCGGAGGCATCCATGCTTGTATAGGCCTAGTGATCCTTAGACCAATATATGGTGGGATTGCGGTAAAGCTTGGTAGTGTATGTTTCTTGTTTGGGCCTAGGAATCACTTGGCAGAATTGGGGTAAATCTTGGTTGTATATATGAGGGTTTTGGACCTAGGAATCCTTGGTCAGTAATGATGTGATACACGGTAAAGCCTGAGGAAGCCCTGATCGGTTTTGTTGTAAGTTCCACATTCATTATTGGAATATGGCATGAGGGTGATTGGTTGAAAGAAAGATTTGGTTCAACCCAATCTATGGTCGGGTTTTACATGGAAGTCCCTGACTTGGTTGGATTTGCATATGTTAATAAGAGCTATTTTTCCTCTTGTGTTCCATGTGTAAATATACCTGTTAATATGTGGTTTTAATGGTTTTTCTATCATTGTTATTATATTGGTTATATGTTGGTTATAAGCATGGTTTATGACAGACTTTGGTTAGCTCTCATCATTTTTTTATTAGTAAAGAATTGTTAATGAATGCATGACCTAATAGACGATAATGCAGTTATTGTGAGAAGGCATCAAACCTTCTTGACAAATCTCAAATAAGTATGAGGTCCCTATGTTCAAATGTGTTTATATGGACATGTACATTACATGTTTATGATATGTTTAACAAAATGCCTGTCATGGCTAGTAGGGGTCATGTCAAGTTCTTATTCAAGTGTTTGCATTAGTAGCCTTATTTCATTTTTATTTATCATATATGAAAGTTTCATGAAGTTTTGGGCAGAGGCATGAGTCCTAGCCCTGAAAAAAGTGGCTCAAAATTTGGGGTTGTTGGCACATAACTGCCTGAAAAAGGCCACAATTGCATGGATTCCTTGTTGTCGGAGCGAATGGAGGGTCTCCATCGCATGGAAGACTTGTCATGGGAGAAACTGGGGGTCTAGTTCAGTCAAGAAGCAAGTTCTCTCAAGGGTTGGACATCTGGAGGTGTTGGTTCGCCGGTTCCACTTCCTTAAGGTGATCTAGGAGGTCGAATCATATCACAATAACTCTTCGTCACATGTTTACACTGGTAGGCTGGTAACCTAGGTAAATGTTGGAGGAGGGTCTTACATAGTGGTATGAGAGCATGGTTTAACCCTTGGACTAGATGGGTGGAATGTGGTTATCATGCACGCATGTAAGATGTATATGTGCCTGTTATGTATGCATGGTGGTATTCATTGTTATAGTTGTGTTTCCATGTAGGAGTTGATGATGTTGTCGTTGGGATGTGCTTGTTATGAATGCATGTCGATTATATATGCATTTGTTATGCATATCAATGTCTATAGGTTGTTGTGCATGCATTGTTATGGTTATGGTTATGGTTATGCATGCATAGTAGGTTAGATATGCATCATGAGGTCATTGTTTGTAGTTATTTTACCATGATGTTGTTGATAAGATATGATGTTGATATGTTGGCTAAGATAGAGCAGAAGATGCATATTATTAGAGTGAAGTTGTAGCACTAAATCTCAGGGTAAGAGCAGATCTTCATACAGGTTTGTATGTTGGGTAGGCAGGTATGTTGGTCAATGGTTGTTATAAGAATTAGGGTTATGTACATGTATGTCAACCTATGGTTGTTGTGATTACATGCACAATAGTTGTTAGTTAATCAATGTAATAATATGTACATGTGTCGGTTAGTCATGAATGATAGTAACTTATTGTTATATGCATTGTGGTCATATGCATGATGGTCATGGTAATTGTACTTAGGATCTTAATGTTATATGTATAATGCTAATCTGTATTGGTCTATGCAGATGATTTTGGTTATGGTTGTGTCACGCTAATTTGGATTGACTTGTCCAAATGTGATACCCTCCCTTGAGATACAATGAGGTATGAGTTTGATTATCTCGTCTATTTGGCTTATTTGACATAGTATGTTTACAAGTTGTTTGAATGTTTGATTTATTGCAAGATATGAGTATGTGTCTATGAGATTGCTTGAAGGAATGATCTTGTTTTAAGATGGTTGTACTAACACATATGTGCTGAGACAGTTGATATGTACTTGAGTGTAAGTGGGTGCTAGTTGTAGTATTATGTTTGATGACTGTTGAGTATGACATGGCTATCTCAGTGAAATTTGATTTCAAATTAATAGACACGATGTCTTGATATTTGGAATCTGTGATTGACATGTGTGAACAATTGCAGGGCCACACGCCCAATATTAACATGACAATGTACAATTAATTTGTTTATGTAACTAACAACTGGGTGATGTGAAAGCACATAGTAAGACTCAATTTGAGCAAGATAAAAAGGTAAAAGAAAGGAATTGGGTGAGAATTCCCTTGGCTATGTTTGGAAACCACAATTCTAAACAAATGAATGCTTTGCATATAGGATGTCTTCTTAACCTTGATTTTGTCTGGGATTATATGGATATTTACTAGATTCATGAACATGTATTTGACATTATAAGAGTTGGCTTCTAGTTATAATTGGATTTGTAAAAGAATTGGAGTTCCTTGAGAAGTGTATGTGTTCAGTTACAAGGCAATGTGCTTGGCACAACAAGGTAAGGTAACCAATGTATTGTTATGTTTATTTATGCCCTGACAACTATGTGTTTATGACAGTATTATGTAGGGTTTGCATGACAAAAGACATTGCCATGAAATCTTGAAGAAGGTTTAGGTTGAGCTTTCCCTTGAAATCATTGGGAACCCATGGGGTTTAGTCATGGTGTTTGTTGGGACTTTTGTGCCTTCAATATTTTGTGATTTGTTTGAGCTAGATTTATGGGTTTTGATTGCGTCTAGTGCAAGGCCTTGCCATTTTGTTTGTGATGTCATATTTCTATTGGTTTTTCATGGTTTTATTCTTGTTTGTTTCTTGTCCTTGCCTTTTATGTTTTGAGGGTCTTGGGAATTGGTTGGGAAAGAGGAAAGTTAATGGAGCTCAGGGGGAGCTAGATGAAACCCAACAGGTAATGTAAGACCTAGATGAAGCCTGGTGCATGTATAAGGGAAACTGAAGGCAAGAGTATGGCAACTAGTTGGAGGTTGGCTGCATTGAGGTAAATGGACAGTGGTAGGACAATCATGAGAAAGGTAACAAGGAAAGGTAATGTAGATGGATTTGAGGTGTCAAATGCCTTGACTGTGTTGGGAATTGTTGTTCTCAATGTTGTACATGTTGTACATAAATAAAGGGAGTTCTCTTAACCTTGAACTTATGATATATGGTAATTATGTTGTGATCGTGATTATGCTGATGTCTATATGTATACATGTATGTATGTTTGTCATTTTCTGACAGGGTCGTTAGGGATCATGATTGTTTTATGCTAATGTTTATATATATGTATGTATGTATGTCATTGTCTAACAGGGTTGTCAGGGATCATTCTTATGGAGGAATGATTGCTTATGCAGGCAAATGGCATGAAGAGGTTCATGGGTTATGAGGAATTTAGTGGGAATAGTAGCCTTGATAGATCTTTAAGATCAGTATAATGTGGATATGAATTGATATTATGTGATTATACTATGTCTATGTTATGGCGGATAATGTTGAGGGATACATCAGTGGAATGAAAGCAGTGTGATATGTGGCATGCTGGAGCAAGCATGGATGGTGGAAAGGCATTAGAAGCAAGGTTATCTGGTAGAGATAGTGTGGTCTCTAGATGTGCAGTACTACTATTGTGTATATGTTGTACATATTATACATGTTGTATCTATGATGTTATATACATGCGATGTTATGTACATGTCGTTTATGTAGTGTTATGTACAAATAGCGTTGTGTGCATGTTGGATATGCGACGTTGTGTACAATGGTGTTGTCCGCATGTTGGATATGTAATGTTATGTACATATGATGCTTTGTGCATGTTGCATATGTGGTGTTGTGTACATATGGCATTGCGTGCATGTTGTATATGTGGTGCTATGTACACGTGGTGTTGCATGCATGACTGTACATGTGGTGATGTGTGCATGTGGTGTTGTGTGTAGGTGGTGTTGTGTACACGTTGTGCATATGGTGTTGTGTACACATCGTGCGTGTGGTGATGTATACAAGTGGTGTTGTGTGCATGTTGTGCAGGTGGTGTTGTGTACACGTTGTACGGGTGGAACTATGTACATGTGGTATTGTGTACACATTGTACACGTTATGTTGTGCATGTGTTGTATTCTGTTATTGTGTTATGGGGATTATGTAGCCGTTGTATCATGACATGTGTATTTGTTGTGCTATACTTTGTGTATGTATATCTATTGTGTTTTACCTTGGGTATAGGTGTATGTATTGTGTTGTGTTGTACACCAGGTGTAAGTGTATGTGTTGTGATGTATACTGTGTGTATGTGTACGTGATTAAAGATGAGAGAAGGCACTAGGTGCTTGTTGGGTGTGGCAACTAATCTTGTGTGTGTATGAAAAGGAAAAGGGATAAAGGTAGAAGCAAATGATCGATTAAAGGATAAGTATCAATATTTTATTTCAGTTTTATTATGCATGTGATATATGACTCTGATTTATGATGGTTACATGTGATCTATGATTTTGGTTTATGATGATTGCATGTGATTCATGATGGTTGTGTTTTGAGCTAACCAGATGTGATATGTTTATACATGATGATTTGGTCAAGAGCTAGTTTGGCTTGTTGTGATAGGAAGTGAACACAATTGCAAGTGTACCTTGTTGATGAGTTACCAATGAGGTATGATTCAAATTTATTTCAATTTATTTTGAATCTAATGGGAATTATGTGCTTGGTAGAGGAAAGCATGGAAATGCCTGGATTGGGTGGTTGAAACTAATTGCAAGAGTTAACAATGTCAGTGAAAGGAATTGGAATAGGCAACAATATGTTGGTAAACCACTTAAGGAGTAGAGCCATTGTGGGACATTGGCACCCAATATTATCTATTGATTTCCATGAGCATGTTATGACCGACATGATGGTTTTGAGGCAGGGATATGCCTTGGTTTTTGGAATTTATGATGCGAGGAAACCTTGCCAAGGGATGGATTGCCTGAGAAAGGGGATGCCAGGGAACTTGGAAGGTGAGTGACTGCACGAGAGGAGGGGGACCAGATTGCCCGAGGGACTCTGTAGCAGAGAAGGTAAGCACGAGGATGGATTTGTTTTGGTCATTAACATTTCCAGATGGAATCAAAAGCATATTGGGAGTGTGCCCTGCAACAATGAATTGGTAATTGTTCACTGAGGGAACAAGTAGCACAAGGATCATAACCTTGGATATTGGATGCAAGATTGACTTTGGTAGTGGATTTTGGACTTCCTGGGAAGGAGGTGAATCCTGGTATTACTTTGAGGGTGGAGGTGTGAGCCTCTAGATCCATTTGTTGCAGATGCAGGCATCATACACTTTTATTTGTTGGTTAAGCAAATGTGTATATGAATATTATTGTAAATATTGTGTTGAGTTGGATTTATAAAGCTCCATAGATAGTATGGTTATTTGCTGGATGAGGCAAATGTGGTAGTTATTGTAAATTACCATAATGAGTTGTTTTATAAAGCTCCAGTAAACGATATGATTGTCATGTTTTCAGCAGGTTGTTCATTGTAAATACTGCATCAAGTTAAGGTATAAAGCTCCATAGGCAGTATGTTTTGGTTTTTAGTGGTTTTGCTAGTTGTAGGTGTCATTGAACACCGAGGACGGTGTTCCATTAAGGGGGAGGAGTTTGTAATAACCCTGGTTTAAAAGTTCATGTAATAAATTTAATAAATGCAAAATAAGAACAAGGTCATGGGACACTTATTCCAAGATGAATGTTGGGAAAAACATCCTAGCAAGTGTTCATTTGGTTTATTATGGCTAAAGGAAATTGGCAAAGGCAATGATAAAGGCTTTAAAAAGGAAAGAGGCATTAATTGACAATTTGTTTATGAAAATAAATGAAATAAGGAGAAAGGAAGGTGAAAGGTCATAGGTAGCATGTAAGGAGGAAATTAAAGGCAAATAATGGAAATTTAAGAAATAGAGGCCTCAATGATAAAAAGGCTTCTAAGGATTAGTTCATGGACTTCTAATAGTTTTTGGTGGAGCTCGCTCTCCATTCTCTCTCTCTCACACACTTAGAGCATTCTCAGAGTACTCTAGCATTGAGGAAAGAAAGGAAAAGGTAGGATAAGAAAGCAAAGGGAAGCAAAAATCAAACAAGGAAGAGTTGGATCGAGTGGTTACAACGGGATTACTTGCAGGTATTGAGTTGCATGTATGATTTCCTTGCTAGTTTTGGCATGCATGGTACATGCATGTGTGTTATTTGTTCTCTTGCTATCATTGGCATGGCTTTTACCAGGTGTGATAGTGGTTTGCATCTTTACCTTTCCATTTCCAGATAACCATGGTGTGATGGGGTTTCTCTTATTTGGTTCAGTTCGATTGTCGGATGGTTTCAAAACTGAGTGGGGTGGTCTCAAGGAGAAGCACAAGGCCTAGGAATCTCTGAACCGGTGAAGGTGGGATTGCAGCAAAACCTCATTGTGTATACCCTTGTTGGGCATAAGAATCGTTGACCGGTGAATGATAGGATTTATGGTAAAGCCTAGAGGGTGGAGATGGACAAATTACTCACGATTTAGGTGGAGAGATATGGAGGCATCCACGTTTGTATAGGCTTAGTGATCCCTGGACCGACATATGGTGGGATTACGATAAATCCTGGTAGTGTATATTTCTTGTTTGGGCCTAGGAATCCCTTGGTGGGATTGCAGTAAAGTCTGGTTGTATAGATGAGGGTTTCAGACCTAGGAATCCTTGACCGATAATGGTAAGATACATAATAAAGCTTAAGGAAGCACTGGTCAGTTTTGTTGTAAGTCCCACATTCATGCTTGGAATATGGCACGAGGGTGATTGGCTAAAAGAAAGATTTGGTTCAGACCAATCTGTGGTCAGGTGGTACATGGAAGTCCCTGACTTGGTTGGATTTTCATATGTTAATACAAGCTCTTTTGTCTCTTGTGTTTCATGTGTAAATATATCTATTAGTATGTGGTTTTAATGATTGTTCTATCATTGTTATTCTGTTGGTTATATGTTAGTTATAAGCATGGCTTATGACAGACTTTGGTTATGGATCTCATCATGCTTTGATTAGTAAATGAATTGTTAATGAATTCATGACCTAATAGATGATAATGCAACTATTGTGAGAGGACATTATACCTTCTTAACGAATCTCAGATAAGTATGAGATCCCTATGTTTAGATGCATTTACATAACCTGTACATTACATGTTTATGATATGTTTGATGAAATTCCTGTCATGGCTAGTAAGGGTCAGGTCAAGTCCTTATTCAAGTGTTTGTATTAGTAGCTTTATTTTGTTGTTATTTATCATATCTAAAAGTTTCATGAAGTTCTGAGCAGAGGCCTAAGTCCTAACACTGAAAAAGTGGCTCAGAATCTGGGGTCGCTAGCACAAAACTACCTGAAAAATGCCACAGTCTCATGCATGCCTTGTCGTGGGAGCGACTAGAGGGTCTTAGTCACATGGAAGGCTTGTCATGGGAGCGATTGGGGGTCTAGTTCAGTCAAGAAGCAAGTTCTCTTAGGGGTTGGACACCTAGAGGGGTTGGTTGGCTCCTGAAGGTTTTGTAGCTCATGATGGAGGTCTTTAAAGTGTTGGTCCGTCGGTTCCACTTCCTTAAGGTGATCTAGGAGATAAAATCATATCATAGTAACTCTTTGTCACATGTTTACCTTGGCAGACCAGTAACCTCGGTAAATGTGGGAGGAGGGTGTTACAAGTGTAATGTGAGTATAGGTAGAGGGGGAGAAATAAAGGTTGTCCTACATCTATTGTTTCCATATGGCACTTGTCCTTGGACATTGTCAAGATTATCCCCATTTTCAAGGCAATGTCCCTTTGTCCAATAAAACTGATTTGTTTGCCATTACATCTACTTGACCATTTTAATATCAAAGAATGTGAAGAAGTTTGATGGAGTTGAAGTGATGGGCTAGCCTTTTCATTCTAAATATCATTAAGGAAAGATAGGGGTAGTGTCCATAAACTGCCTTTCTCACTTAAATGGTAGAGAGTGACAAGTCCCCAAATATCGAGACATTTTAAAACCCTAATTAGAAGAATGAGCAATCTTTGATATAAGGTAAGGTCTCATGCTTGTTTGTCAATAACCTCTCCTAGTCCTCATGTAAGATCTATTTTTCTTATTCCTTTAGAATTATAAATAACCCCCCTTGCACTTGCAACCTCATAAAACAAATAATATATTATGTACATTATTAAAATACAAATTATCAGAGATATTGTGTAGATAATAACCACGACTTAATGAGGGTTTACAAGACATTGTATGGAACTCCATATGATAGAACGAAAATGAAAGTGGTTTTTATCATGTTAATCAATGAACCTACACTTAAAAGTCGATATAATCTTTATTGATTTGGAAATGTTATTTGATATGATGATTTGTTTATTTTAGATGCCACATAATAACAAAGAAAGAAACACAAGATACATTTATGGCACTAGGAGGTTATGATCCATGTGTATATATTGTAGACCCAAACCCATTTCTATTATCTCTACAAGGCGTGTCATATTTTTTTTTTGTTCATAATGGATTTCAAACTAGAGGTGGGGAAAGAGGACTTCAAAACCTTTGGTCAAGGCTCAAATATTAGATACATTATTTAGTAACTTGACAAGGTTCCATTTTCATAGGTGGTTTGACAATTTGAGGTATCCATGGAGCACCTAAAAGTAGGTGTTGGACTTATGGTATCAAGAGTTCATTATTAGATTGCACATCTTACTAATCAAAACCCACCCCCTATTCCCTTCAAGTCTCATCATTTTAGCTCAAAATTTTTGGAATTAGATGCGAGGAGAGAGGAGTTTCTAACTCTTTATCAAGGTTTAACTCTCACATACTTCACTTTATACATTAACCAAGTTTCATTCTCATGATTGATATTGACACCTTGAAGTGATGATAGAGACACCTAAAGATAGGGTTGACCACATGACATTAGAGGTCATGACCCACATGTATATATTATAGACTTAAGCCCATCACATGTTCATTGTAAGGTGTTGTGTTAATGCATTGACTAGGTTAGAGGTAGAGATTGAACTTGCAATGAGCGGTCATGAGCCACATGCACATATTGTAGTCCCTTAAGACTTGCCATTTTAGTCCAGTAGTCTTGTGGCCAATAACAAACAGTGAGGAGTTTCATACCATTGGTAATGGTTTAAATTTCATGGAGTTCACTTGATACATTGACAAGGCTTCATTCTCATATGATATTTGAATTTCTTAAGGTAGCTACTCGAGAAGTTAAAGGTAGAGGTTGAACTTATATCACAAAGAGACCATGATTTTTGTGCACATATTATAGGTCAATTCCATCCCTATGTTATCCATATATCCTTCCATTATTAAGTTAATCAAGTTAGAGGTAGTGGTTGAATTTATGGTATTAAGAGACCAAGGTTCCCCACACACATAACACAAAGCCAGAACCCATCCTCATGTTCTCTTAAGGTCTGCCATTTAGGCTAAGTGGCTTGGGACTAGTGGTGGGGAGCGAGGAGTTTAAATTGCATGAACTTTACTTTATGCCTTGACAAAGTTGCATTCCCACAAATAGTTGGAGTGCTTCAAGGTAGGTGTGGGAGTATCAGAGTTAGGGGTTTACCTCGCAACGCCAAAGCTCTCCCCCTTGGTCTTATTAAGCCCTACCAATTTTGGCTCTTCTAATACCTTGCTCAAGTTTCATTCCCACAAATTATTCCAACACCCTACCACAACGATGGGTTATCAAAAAATAAATAATTTTTTAGTAATGAAATGTCACAACTCCCACAAATTATTCCATCATCTTCTCAAGCCAATGAGGTCTATGGATTTTTATAGTTTTTGATTCCTTACTCAAGTTTCTTTCTTGCAAATTATTCAAACACCTCAACATAACAATGAAAATTCAAAAATAGAAATTAAACTTAAAAAATCCATTGACTCCACCAAATTATTCCAACAGCATTAAAATCAATTCACTCCGACAAATTATTCCATTTTATAGCAACAATGACCATCTAAAACAATCAAAATCTATTGACTCCATGAATAACATTAAAATCTATTAACTCCATGAACAACATGAAAATCTATTGCCTTCAACAAATTATTCCATTTTATAGCAACAATGAAAAATAAAAAAATTTAAATTTAAATTTACATTGGAAAATAATAATTTACATAAAATTTAAATTTAAATTGGAAAATAATAATTTACATAAAGAACCCAAACTTACTATATATATTCTTTTTATATTCTCTCATTCATAAATTGCAAATTAATGAGAATTAATCTCAACTTAGTACAATTTTCAAGTTTCACCAATCTATTGTGTCGAGTCTTGTCTCATTCTCTCCTTTCCTTTCGAGCAATCGTTGTTGTACGCTTTGCTTGTACCCTAGACCGTAGAGATCAAAAAGCGAAGTCCCTCAAAGGAGGTTGATTTCTTAATTTTAATTTTAAAGAGATACAACATATCCAGCCTTAAACCCAAAACCTTATTCTCATTTTGATTTTCTCAACCTCCAGTCCCCAAAATATAAGCTCTGGCTTTGTTTTCCGTTGAGTACCAGTGCAGAGCAGCGCGATGGCGATGGCGAGTTTAGAAAATCTACTGCATCACGCGGGCCGTAGCTGCATTAGGTATCATCAGCTGGGTACCGCAAGAACTCTCACAAACATCCAATATTTCACATATTGTTCGACTTCATCTTCACCTTCATCTCCAACACCGGAAAAAGCAGGCGAGGACTCTTCAAAGGTAAAGGTAGTTTCATATGCTCCCAAGCCCAAGCCACCCGAAGCCGAAGCCGAATCCGAAGCCGCTGCGGACAGCAATGCACGGAGGCGAGCCCCTCCTTTCTCTCGTTCGGAGAGGGAGGGGGATTCGATCGCCCGACCTTGGAGTCGTGAAGAGAGCCGATACATGAAGGACGCCCCCGTTATGCCCGCGGTCTCGTACCCTGTTAAGGTCGCCCCTCTTCCCGAAGACAGAGTTTTCCAGCAGCAGGACGAGCCCCCGACAGAGGAGAGCGGGAGAGAAGGTTTGGGGTTGAAACCGCACATGGAAAGAGAGGCCCGAAGGCTTCAAGCCCAGATGTTGAGTCGCGAGGAGGAGATTAATATACCATTCCCACGGCTAGTACCACCTGCCAAGAAGGAGCCCAAAGTAGAGTATGAATTGAAGGATGCCATTCGGCATGTCAAGGTGCGGTTTCTTTGTATCGTTTGTTAAATCAGTGAATAAATGGAGGAGTGAAGTAGCAGTCATATTAACGCGGAATGAAATTTTCAACAAGGGATATACCAATTTATATTCAAAGCTTTGTATTTCAGAGTAATTTCAGGAACTTGGACTGAAATTGTGCACTTATAGAATCCAGATCATACCCATAATGGCATTAAACCCCAAATGCCTCACCTCATTTTCTCTACATCCAAGTTATCAGGATACAGATATGCTAGAATCCGGATATGGCAAGGCTACTTCAAAGTACAAAAAGTTATATAATATTTTTTAAATTAAAAAAAATTCAAAATTCAAAATGAAAACCATTCATGACTCACAACATTAGCACTGAAATCATTAGGTAATTTATAAATTTGAAAACTGAAATGATGCGTTCCGCCCCGTGTAAAAAGGATAATAGCAACTACAAAATTCGTTCTTATCAATGATCACTCTACTAATATGATAATGTAGTGTAGGTCTAACTACGTATCTTGAAATGAGTCTACATCTTCATCTTTTGCATATTGCAACTATACGTCATGAATAGATGATGGGGGCCAGGAATGGTGGAAGCTGCAATAGAAGGCTGGGCTAGTGGTGTAACATTTTTAAGTGGGTTGAGGTGAATCGTTACATTCAATGTCATGTTTAAGTTCGACATCTTAGGCTCTATATCCCGCATCTTGCTTGGACCTTTCTTTTACTATGGATTAGAATGTGATAGAAGGTGGAGGTTGGAATGAACATAAAAAAGATCCTTAGCCTTCACAACTTCTCGTCTGTTTCTCTTCATTGAATGTCTAGCCATCTCATATAATAAGGAATTTACAACCTGTTATAGCAACTTGGTGGTCCAACGTTTAGAGATGAATGTTATCCCTGCCATGGACGCCTTGTCGAATAATAAGATCAAAATGTCTCTCATCATCCATGGTTAGTGGATTTGAAAAGCTACCAATGACTGTACAAATGCTTCAAATTTCTTATGTATTTTCATTGTAATTCTCACATCCTTATCAATCTTTCTCAAAGCTGTTTTGCATAAAGACAAAATTTTGGAGTGATAATATTTGGGGTGTAGTGCATAGGCCCAAAGTGTAACAACATGGTCATTTTGTTCCACCTTTTGGTGATTTTGTTCTTCATTTCATTGTAAAATACTTCAAAGGGGTCACTTTCACTTGTCATAATAATTTCCATTAGCCTCTCTAGCATACCATCCATGTTTTTGTAGACTTCCCCAAGTAAGTGATATTCATGTCAAATGTCTTGATCATGGTTAGATTGTTTTTGTAAACTCTATAAGGTATTGGACCCTATCCCACCTTGCATCACTAAGAATGATAGACCTGATTTTTTGCCCCCTATTAGAAGCATAGTTTTAAAAATTAGCACTGGTTTTTGAACTAGTCCACCTATCAAACCCGGTTTTGAACTAGAATTGGATCAAACAGGACCGCATAGGACTAGTCCTGGGCCACCAGCTCGACAGGTTGTCACTTGGAGCAAGGTCAATACATTTGGCCAAATAAAATGGTGAAACCTAGGCCAATTACCATTCTCACATGCCAACTGAATGGTAAAACACTTGCCTGATGCTAAAGGAACTCACTCTACCCACTAGCCAAGTACCTGTTGGGAATATGGTCAAAACCTTCTGACCGGGGGAGCACTATGGGCCATTCTCCCTAGACATATTACATGGCCCTTGTTCATACCGTTGACCTGTCAATAACGTAGGGAGAATGTTTGCCCCTTGATGCTACAAGATTAACACTCCCTCTAATTGAGGGAGGCATTCTCAACTACTCTAAGCTTGTCCCTAAAGTATACAGAGTTCACCTGAGAATGTCAACATCTTGCTCGTCCGCAGAAATGCATTAGAACCTCACTACTCCCTTCTGTACCATATCTTAGATATAGTGATACTCAAATGTGCTTCGACCTGTCATCATGGTCGTCTCTTGCACCCGATCCAACAATCCTGCGAGCAACTTCTAAAGCCACATTGATTCACAACTCGCTAAACTAGCTGCAATCTACTTGACTTCTGTAGTTCAGAGTGCGACAAATGTCTACGTCCATCTCATCCAAAATATTATAGTAGAACCTAAAATTGAAGCATTATCTTGATCTGCTCTTCCTGTCTCCTGCACTCTCTGCCCAAACTGAATCTGTTTATCCCTGCAACTATACTTCATTATTTCAATTTGTATCTAACTGTATCATGTCAGTCCCTCAACACATGTGCGACATGTGTCAGCTCAACCATAAATTGACCAACTTCCTTCATTGGGTCCATCACTGCAGTTGCTCTCCGGTCACCTGAACTAGGTGCTCCCTCTGAAAGAGATCTTGCTGTGGCAATCTTGGCTACTCCCTCTACCATTACTGCTTCCTAGTCAATGAAGCATATCTGCTATCTGGCATGGTCCACTCATAGAAGACATACAGTTCTTGAGACTTCCCGTCTGTGAGCATCTAGTCTGACAATCTCAGTCTCAATCTCATGACACTCCATCATCCCAAATATTTGAAGGATCTCAATAGTATACTTCCCTTGACCAAGGAAGTAATGCATGAAACTAGATCCTTCATCTCAAACTCAGAGGTCAACTCCCTCTAACACTAAAGCAAGGCTTGATTGCTCCCTCTATCACGGAAGCAAATACTTGTGCCATTGTTGCTCCTTTTGTCACATGAGTCCTTTTGCTCCTGTCAAAAACAAGTCATCTAATAACAAGATCAACCAAGGCTCATAAGGTATCCATTAGTTCGAGAATACCGAGCTCGAGGTGCCTGCTTGAGTCTGTACAAAGCCTTCTTCAGTGTGCAAATGTGAGTCTTTCTCTCAGGTACCTCAAAGCCTTGAGGTAGCTCTATGTACACTTCTTCTTCCTCAATTAGTCAATTGAGGAAAGTGGTTTTTACAGTCTGATGTAACTTCCAATTCATAACAAAAACAATAGAAATAATAATTCTAATAGAAGTTTACCTGGGAACTGGAGCAAATGTCTCTTCATAGTCTTCTCCCTCTTTTTGGGAGAACCCTCTTGATATGAATCTCGTTTTGTACATCTCTATGCTGCCATCTACTGTATGCCCAATCTTGTAGATCCACTTGGAAGTCACCATTGACTTCTCCTTAGGTCTCGACACAATTTCCCATACATTATTCTTCAGTATGAGCTGATATTTCTTCATTATGGCATCGTTTCAAACTTCCTGATTGTCTGCTCCCTCTAAACTAGGATCTCTTCAAGTCATCTGGCATGGTTCTAGATGTCAGTACAATTTCTTCCTCTTGAACACAAATTACTCTGGCTGAGTTTATGCTCGATCTAGGGAGAATCCTCTTGTCACAAACTTTTCTTTGTTCTATCCGATGCTTCCATCTGTTGCTAGAGCGTTGGTAGTCTTCTCTGCGTACTTGCAAACCTCATTAGGAGGCCATGGAAGAAACAATTATAACCAAACTCCAAATATAATGACAAGAGTTTAACCAATAATAAAGCAATAATAATGAGGGAAGAAATATATGAAGTACTTATCTTTGATTTGAGATTTGCAGGGAATAGTCAACTCCCTCTTGATCCTGTCCTTCTTGCAGAAATCACTGAAATCCATCTGCAATCTCATCAAGCTAGAAAGGCTCATCCTCATCCTCATCGTCAGCTATTAGTGCATGTTGCTTTCCTTTCCTTCCATGCATGAATCATATGAGCTAGGGTTTATTTATTCAATGAATTCAGTACTCTAGGTCTAGCTCTGGGGTTTCATCCACAAACGCTAGGGCTTTCTAAATCATAAACTTCAAGTTTTTTCCCAAGGTTTACAAACCCTAAGTCTGTTAGCTCTTCCTAAAAAAATGAGAGAGCCTTTCTCCACAACTCCCTCTGGCTTTGGAGTAATATTCAATCTATTTAGCCAATGCAAACTTCAACAGCATATGCAAGGCATCTCTTACACATACTTGTCAAGGGCCACGTTTCCACAATAGTACATGATTTATGACAATTTTCTTCTTTCTGGTCTTATCTTGCCTTGAACTAGACCTCTTACAAGATTTAACACAGTCCTTTGAAGCTGCCCAAACAGGCCCAAACATGAGTCCTCGTCTAAAATTAAAACTTGGCTCTGCTACTCTGCTTACTAGAGTTTTATTCAGCCTTATATTTAGTTTTGGCCCCTTCTTCACTGTAAACTTATGAATGCCCTTGATTTAGCCATAGCTGCAGGTAGAAATTAACACATTAATTCTGCGGTATGACAAAGTTACAATTTGAAATTGAGTTTGCCCTTTCAGAGGTACAGTTTGTTCTTGAGTTTGAGGTACTCGTCTACTTGTTCAATCCTCCAAGATTCACCTCTTCAAACAATGGTAAGAGTCAATCTGAGAACTAGGAACTAGAGATCAGCTTACTCTGGTTTTAGCTTCATAGGGAAATAGTCAAGCTGTTTAATAACCTCTTCAAAACGGATCTCCTTTACAAAATAATCATCAGCAACTTCTGTCCACGGGTTTTGTTCATAGAGTAGAGGTTTTGGCCCTCTTATAGGGCACAGCCAGAGTTTTAATTTTCCCAACAAAATACTTCTGAGTCAGGATCATTAATTCGGCAGTTCTTCTTCTTTAGTCCAGCAGATACAAAACAGTTTTCCTTCAGCCTGATCTTAGACAATCAGCTCAGCTTCTTTCTTTTATTAAGACAGAATCAAAGATTCAAAACCTTCTTTAACTTGTTCTCTCTTGCTGCCATGAGGTTCTGCCTTGAATTAGGGCTACAGAAATCAGACTAGGGCTTCTCTTTTAATGGCTGTTCTTCTAGGAACTCACAATGGACAAATCCTTCAAGCCCTCTTTCACTGTCAATAGCACCCTTTTTGTTCCTTGCTGGCGCCTCTCCACAGACCTGAGGCAGCTTGGCCCTGTTCACAGTCTCCTGAGGCCTTTCAGCCCTATGCAGCACGGACTGAGGCCTTTCTTGGTCTCTTCTAGGCCTGCGGCCTAGCCTCAGTCATCTGTGGCCCTGTCTGCTCATGACCTGAGGCCTCTCGGCCTCCCTTCTAGGGCTTTGGCCCTCATCCAAGGAACAATATAAATTAGGTTTTTACATTAACCAGCAGACAGATCACTGTGTATCCTTAGTAACACAGCCTTCTTCTAGTCTCTTTAATGGCTGCTCTTTCACCTAGGCTCTGATAACATGTTGATTTTCTAGGGGAATTCTGATCTTCTAGACGAATTAAAAGAGTGGAGAGGAGAGCTGGTGGTACAGGTTCCAAGGAAAAATGCAGAGATGTACAACACAGAATTCAAGGTAGCTTAGCACAGAATTTTAGATGCTGTTTTGGTACTGTTTCCTAGACATTTTCAGCAGAGTTTTCGCACAGACTGAGGACAGATTGTTGTTATTAACAGCAGAATTTTGCAGGAGATTCGAGGTCATTTCTGGGGCTTTTATGCACAGAAATAAAGGCTGATATCTAAGGCTGTTTATGCACAGAAATTGAGGCAGAAATTTTCTATGTTCTCGTCATTATCAGATAAAACAAATTCAGGTCCTATTGTTCTGTATTTTTGTTTTCAGATTTTTCTCTCTGAGACTGAATAAGAAAAATACTCTTGCTGGTTTTTCCCTTTGGGGCTTCCAGGGTACGTCCTGTGCCATTTTGTGTGTGTGTAGTTCTGTTAAATTTTCTGCTGCAAATCTGGTTAAAGGTTCTGTGTATTTAATTTTTAAGTACATGCATGTCTGAACACTTAATGAAAATTAAATTAGCTCCAGAACATTCATAAAATTAACACTAGTGACTTTGTTTGATCTGGTCGTTGCTATGGATATGAGTTTGTTTTGCAATATCATTTTCTTGTTTATGTTCTAACTTTGGAAAAGATTTACTAGGGCATCAAACATCTGATTTGCTGTCTTCTTCTCGGATACATGAGGGATTAGATGGCCTTTTATGGCATCCAAGATTATCTACTTGACCTTCATTTCCTTTTTGTTGTGAGCTGCCATGTCCTGTGGATCTGTGGGCAGAGTCACAATGTCCTTGACAATAATCCGAGAGATCATTTTCCTATAGTCAGAGTGTAACCCTCACCTTCCAAGCTAAGAAATTCGAGGCACCATCCAATCTTTTCTCTAATTGGAGGCCTACTGCAGCCATTTCTGAGATCTATTGCATGAACTCCCAAATCAGAAAATAAAACTTTTAAATTTTCTTATCACTGGACCTTTTCTTAAATATATTTACTATTGCAAATCCTTGAGAATTTCAATTAGAGATCAAGCTCTGATACCATGTGCAAATTTCAAGCCCTATCTAACTAAATGTCCTTATTTCTTGCTCCCCAAGGTTAGCAATGCACCCCTTCTACCCTTGGAATGCATTGCCCCCTAGTCTGTAATGCTTGGGACAGGGGTTAGTATTTAAAGATCCCTTGGGGTCTAGGTTGTGCTTCCTTTGAACTTCATCTCTGTGATGGGAAAACCTAAGTGTGCATGGTGGCATTTAGTTGGCTCTTAGGATTCTTTATGCGAGATGTGTTGAGAAATCCATTAGGGCAGTATTAGGGTTTCTTATTAATTTGATTTCTCTTTTACTTGACAATTTCTTGTGATTAGATATTACTTCTTTTTCTTTGCTCTTATATATTCATCATCAAGACAATTGCCAAGAACTTTTGAAGATCACAAAGACAACACAAGATGTAGGCACTCAGCTAGGGTAAAGCCCCTGTGAAGGGGAAAATCCAGTGGAACTCTTCCACTAGTAGATTCAAATCAAATTGAGACAATATTTACCTTTTGACCAAAACATAGATTCCCTTCATCCACCAAGTCAGCACTTAACACAAATCAATGACGTCATCTAGAATGTTGGTTCTTCTTTTCTGCAACTTCTGCAACTTCTGCAATTCGGCTAGCATCTTCGGCCTGTGCAATTAACTTCAAATACTTCGTACGTGTGGCACAAAAACAAAGAAATTTCGGTATTTTGTTTTGTTAAGGTTCTCTTTCTTCTTTTCTTAACTTCACACCCTTTTTCTTGACATCTCCAATAGCAGATCGAATGAATGTGTGTGTCACTCCCTCAATAGGTCGAATGCATGGGTATAAATAGCCTTCTTCAAGCTGGATGTATCTCTTCATGAAGCCGACTTGTTCTCTCTTGTGGCTGACTTGGCGGAGAAGACAAAAATGATATTTTTGATTTAATAATAAATTTCTTTCTTGTTTTACAGAGCCCAATAAGGGTCTCTTACATGTTGACAAGGACTAAGACTCTAGACATAAACCCTAGAAGCACACAATGGGTGCTTTGATCTAGAATAAAAAAAGGAGTAAAGCATGCAACCAATGCCAATAAATAATTTTCTTTTTCTTTTTTTTGACAAATACATTACATCATGACTCAAATATAATTATGAAGACCGACACTAGTTACATTCTTCAACACTCCCTCTTAACTAGGGAGGTATTCATAATTATACGTATATATAGGTACAAGGATGAATTGAAAATGATATGTTCTATGAAGAGTCATAGCATACACAATGCTAAAGATTATATACTTGACCAAGGTATCTAACTGGTTGGGACTAAGGTGTATAACAAGCTTCTGCCACTATAGGTACCATCAGGCTTTAGCTCTAACACCAACCCACAGGGATTTAGCTATTGTATCCAAGGTCGGAGCTCCACAAGATGAATGATACCCTCCCTACTTCGGGATCTAGACATCATCATAGGCCGACCATATGTCCTCCCAAGCATCTTGCTGCTCCAAGATGCTTCATCTCTCCTTATAAACTAAATTAGATATATCCACTCCTATAAGCATGCTTCCAAGATGTTCAACCTTCTTATGGAGAGAGCTGCCTGTACCATCACAACACCAATTAGTAACAAACTTTCAAGTATATACAAGTTAGCACAAAACTTTGGGGTCCTCAAATATTCTGATGCTGCTTAGGTCATCATATTATCCAAACACATCTCGTCAGAAGTTTTCTTCTTCAATTTTTTTTCAGCACCAAACTCAGCCTCAACACTTCTTCTAGAATATCTAAATCTTCATTAGTCAACCATCTATAGTGCTTTGGCTATTCTTCGATCTCATTCTTTCTTCAAGGTCTTTCACTATAGCTGTCACAATATGTCCTCCCTCTCAACTGGGGAGATATACCCTTTCTTTATCCAAGCTTCTTCCTAACTAGCGAACAAGTCCAATAGAAACCTCCTTCTTTCAGCCACACAAGTTTTTGTATTCTTATCATCATATCATCAGAGAACTTTAACTTTCTGGAACATCATTCCTTCCATTCTTACTTGGCAACAAGATCATTAATGATGTATATTTTAATGTCATCAACTCCCTCTTTCCATCATGCTCAACATCATTATCAAGTTGATAAGCATCTTCAACATATTGAAGACTATGTATTTGCAAATATATATATATATATGAGCATGAAATGAATTTTATCAATATAGGGTTAACATATCATTTCAATGGGAGCATCTAGGGTTAAGGAATCAAACTTTAGACATTGTAAACCTAGTTAGGTTTACAATCAACAAGGGTTGCCTTTTTCATATCCTATACTTCAACAACTTTGCTAGTGTTTTGTCACAAACCCTAGATTCCATTGATGAGACTTAAAGCCTTAGATATGGACAACCAAATTAAGGTAGCAATTCAATCATAGGAAAAACATTTTACATTTAGGGGTTCAATATTATGCCCTAGAATTTAATATCAAACTCTACTAGGGTTTTGTTGTAAATCCTAGATACATACATCAAAATTTTAATGTTAGATATACAACAACTTGACCAAGCTAGGGTATCAATCAAACAAAAGCACATACACCTAGGATCTTTTATTAATTGTTTCAAGGGTTTTGTCATAAACCCTAATTTAACAAACCCTAAAAATCTAGGGTTTCATCATATATCCTAGACATTAATAACAAATCCTAAAAGGCTAGGGTTTTACCATAACATTACCAAAACCCTAGACAACAAGATAGTAGGATTTTGATATGTTTTCTAAGATATATCAACAAACCCTAAGTAGACTAGGGCTTCATCAACATACCCTAAGCATCAAAAGGGAAAGGTTTTACAGTGAAACCTAAAGGTTAGGGTTTCACCAAAGTGAACAAAAGATAAAAAGTATGACAAGGGTTGATTTAATCTAACGATTAATCACCCTAAATAAGAATCTTTACGATTCAAAACCCTAGACATGAGAGAGTTAGTAATATAAAACAAATTTCAGAATGGTCGTACCTTTTAACATGAAGAAGACCTACTACAAATATTTATACATAGCTTGAGTTTCCTCCTTTACAAACCTTGTAGGATTTCCTAATTGAAGGGCTCCCTTTCATGAGGCATGGCATCAACAATTTATGTACCTGCAACATTTACTAGCAAAAGTATACAAGCACAAGAATATAATCTAGGGTTTCCATTAAACTTTAGAGAATGACTTTCTAGAGATTTAAAGTACAAACCCTTACAAGCTCTAAAACCTAGACATAATTCTATTTTTGCAAAGGATTGCCATTTACTTTACAAACTCTGGACATTATGAGATAGGTTTTCTAAGAGGGAACAAGTGATTGAGGTTTTTCATATGAACTATCTAGGGTTTACAATTTCTAGATATTAACAACTATAAAATGAGAATTTGTCAATCCTAGAATCATACAAGCAACTAACCCTAAAACATTTCATGCTATATTCTTAACAAATGAACATCCTATATATACCGCCAGATTTCATACCTTTGTTTACCATGACTGAAAGGTTGATATTTCATTGAGCTTGTTGTTCTCCTTGCAAACTGAAAACATAATGTCAAATGACTAAAATATAAAGAGTAATAACAATACTTACTTGAATTTGATGAGGACTTCAAGCTTGTCCAAGAAGCAGCTGCTCTCTTCAAATAGAGTTCTTCTCAAAGATAATAATAAATATGCCATATTTTAATGATAAAACTTCCTTCAATAGGGATAGACACCTATTCCACAAGGACTTTAGATCTTAATTCCTTTCAACGTTCCCCAAGTTGCAAGGTTGATGGATTTGAAATGTCTCACTGGATTAGATTTCTCAAAACAGTTCTTATTATGCCAAACGCATGAGATACTTCCAGGTCGGCTTTCATGTAACTATTGAGACACGAACCTTATATATATACTCAGATTCTTGTCCCTTTTCTACAGAGTTTTTGGCTCCTTTAATTTTAGGGAGGCTGTAGCTTTCTAGCAGTCCTTTAATGACTTTTAAATAATTTGGTTTGGGTCCTTTTCTTTACAGGTTATAAGGACTAACTTTATCCATAGAATATGTCGTGAAAATGTATTTTGGTCACCCACTGAAACTTTGTAAATGTGTTTGATCTCTGATTACTGAAGTGATTACACATAGCGCACAAAACTTTACCTTTATTAAACAGAAATCTTGGTCTGGTCTGGGCTCCTTTTGGTTCTTCCAGCTGATGCTTCACGGATCCCTTTTATTACTTCGGTGATCAGAACTTGTGGTAACTTCAGATGTACAGGAATGGGTGACTTTTAGATTGATTTCATAGACTAACATTTGATCACAGAACTTTGCTCTATCTTATAATGAGTTCGGCCTTGTTTAGGCTAACGGACCAGCCTCTCGGATCTCAATAAAATGCTACATTGTTCCTTTCACTATATTGGTTCTCAAGCTCTGGATTGCGGCCTAGTTACAGAGGTATGTGCCTAGAAGATATGTTCATTTTGTAGCTTGGATTTTCTTCTAGAAGCTTGACCTTTAAGACTAGAATAATCAGTTCCTTTTACCCTTTTTCATTGTGATCTTCTAGCTGCCATGCTACACCGACCTTAGCTCTGATACCATGTTGAGAAATCCATTAGGGCAGCATTAGGGTTTCTTATTAATTTGATTTCTCTTTTACTTGACAATTTCTTGTGATTAGATATTACTTCTTCTTTGCTATTATATATTCATCATCATGACAATTGCCACTTACTTATGAAGATCACACATTCAACAAGAGAACACAAGATGTAGGTACTCAGCCAGGGCAAAACCCCCATGAAGGGGAAAACCCAGTCAAACTCTTCCACTAGTAGATTCAAATAAAATTGAGACAATCTTGACCTTTTGACCAAAACATAGATTCCCTTCATCTACCAAGTCAACCCTTAACACAAATCAATGAAGTCATCTAGAATGTTGGTTCTTCTTCTCTTTAACTTCTGCAATTCGGCTACCATTTTCGGCCCCTGCAATTAACTTCAAATACTTTGTATGTGTGGCACAAAAACAAAGAAATTTTGGTCTTCTGTTTTGATAAGGTTCCCTTTCTTCTTTTCTTAATTTCACACCCTTTTTCTTGACATCTCCAATAGCAGATTGAATGAATGTGTGTGTCACTCCCTCAATAGGTTGAATGCATGGGTATAAATAGTCTTCTTCAAGCTGGACCTATCTCTTCATGAAGCCGACTTGTTCTCACTTGGGGCCGACTTGGTGGAGAAGACAAAAATGACATTTTTGACTTAAGAATAAATTTCTTCTTGCTTTACAAAGTCCAATAAGTGTCTCTTACATGTTGACAAGGACTAAGACTCTAGACACAAACCCTAGAAGCACACAATGGGTTCTTTGATCTAGAATAAAAAATGAGTAAAGCATGAAACCCATTCTAATAAATAATTTTCTTTTTCTTTCTTTTGACAAATACATTACATCATAACTCAAATATAATTATGAAGACTGATACTAGTTACATTCTTCAACAAGATGTTGTTTTGAACTTATGTTTCTTCTTATTTTTGCATTGGTAGCTTGAGCAGTGCAATTTTTATGGTTTGATTAATTTGTAAGGATGTCCACAATTAAATTCAACCTTGTTTTCTGTGAGAACTTTCAGTGAATTAAGTCAAAATCCATTAAGATGCATGAAATCAACTGTAAGCAGAAATGATTTGTTTTGCATCGAGACAATTCTTGAAAATTATTACTCAGTTATGGGGTGGCACCCAAATAAATCGGGGACATTCAGTCCATTCTAATGTTCCTTGCTTCCTACATCAGTAGGGATTGATAAAAAACTATTGTCTGATTATTCATATCTGTTAAGGATTATAACACTTCATCTTCTGCACATGACCCTTGGTAAATGAGCTTAACATATTTTATATTAATTTTACTACAGGCTAATACCAAATGTAAGTTTGATGAAACTGTGGAAGCACATGTTCTTTTGGGTGTAAATGCAAAGCGAGGGGATCAGGTTAGTGCTATTTTTTTTTTTTTGGTTGATTTTAATTTTTTTAATTTATATTTCTATCTTGTCAATATATTTCATACATTATGTTTAGATGGTCGTGATTTAAAGATCGTACAATGTGATTTCATAGGATGATAAATGACATTAATAGATTCTTGGTAAGCATTCAAGACAGACAAACTGATCTAATAAAGAAGAGGACAAGAACATTAATTCAGTTGTTTCTTTGGATCTACTCCTGTTCACTGCAAATTACAATAGTAAACGTAAGGAAGAGTGGAAACCACATTTTTCAATTTATTCCTAAACAAGCACCAAGAGATGGTTTAATTTACAAGTTTGCACAAATTGTGGGAAGAGAGGATGCATTGCATTCTGTATATAAAATACTTCAAACTTGTATTACCTGGGAGTAATACAATCAATACCTCTGTTTTTATATCTGTGTAGAGCTGGTAATATCCAAATAAGCCATATGAAGGAATAGGAACTTGGGAATGCATCTAGAATAGAGTAATGTGTATAGTCATGCCAGTATAGCCGATTATCCATTCTTCTTTTTGTGAGGAACAAACTTGAAATTCATGGCACTGGACCTGTAACATCTTTTGGTAACACCACAAATTCCTTTTCTACATCATCATCAAATAAGCAACTCTTATGGCTGATGTAGCTTCTAAGCCCTGCGTACTTAGACTATGGGCCACATGTATCCTTCTTCATGCTTGTGTTGAGATTGTAGTTGGAAAAGTGATTCTGCATGTATCAAGTGCTATGACATGCAATGACTCACCTTAATTATCCTCTACGATAGTTAAGTAATGAATTTCCTAAGTCAGGACCTTAGATGACAACTTAATTTAATTGCTGGGTACCTTGTTAGATCTTAGACTTTTGTGATGCATATTATAAATAATAATGTTTTTCGGATTTATCACATCATTAGGATTTGGTCGATGTTTCGAACTAACTAATGTGGTTCATTCTCAGTACAAAGGTGAAAAAATCAGTCAGTCCTAAAGAATAAATAGCAAAGATGCATAAGGGTTCAGAGCTAGCAGTTGGTAAATTAGTTATTAAATTAATTAAAATAATATTGAGCTATAAATTAGTTGTTAGGAATTAGTTATCAAAATAATATTCAGTTATAAACTAGCTGTTAGGAATTAGTCTTTATTTATTTTAATTATATATATGAAAGGGGTCCACTCGATCCCTTGTCCTGTGGAGTTCCCTACATTGGAGAAACTGGTCGCTCCATTAACTAGAGAATTCAAGAGCATGCAGCAGACATTAGGCACAATCGTTCCCGCTTATCAGCTCTAGCTGAACATGCAGAGAAATTCAAGCACCATGTCTGCATTGAGGATTCTAGAGTCATTGCTAGGGTTGATCACTTCCACCATGGGAAGCTTAGAGAGGTTATCGAGATTGAGAAGCATGCAATCAATCTCAACAGGGATGATGGTTGGAATTTAAATAAGAGCTGGATTCTGGTCCTCTCTTCTTGATTCTACCCCCTGTTTTTTTTTTTTTTAGGTTCAATTTCAATAAGAATAATGGCTTATTTTAATGTTTTTTTCCTTTATTTGAATCCTCATTATTATATATATATATATAATTTATATTAATAAAATTATTTAACTTATCTAATACAATTCTTATTAATAACTTATAAAAAAAAGCTTAAATTTTTTTTTTTATTATTATTAAAATTAATAAACTTAACTGATAATTTATAACTAAATATCATTTTAATTAATTTTAATAACTAATTTACTAAATGGCTAATTCCTAATTTTAAGCCCTTATAATATTATTAATTTTATTTAAATTAATTTAATTAAATATATATAATTAAAATAAATAAAGACTAATTCCTGACAGCTAGTTTATAACTAAATATTAGTTTGATAACTAATTCTTAACCACTAATTTATAACTCAATATTATTTTAATTAATTTAATAACTAATTAACTAATTTACTAACGGTGAACTCTGGACCCTGATGCATCCTTGCTATTTATTCTTTAGGATTGACTGATTTTTTCACCTTTGTCCTGAGGATGAACCACATTAGTTGGTTCGAAACGTCGACCAAATCCTAATGATGTGATTAATCTGAAAGACATTATTATTTGCTGGGCACCCTTTTATAAAAGGGAAAATAAGTCAATGGCAGATTAAGTCATGATCGTTGATCTTGGTAAGTGAGATATAATCTCAACAATTAAGACTAAGGATTTCGCTTGAGATTAGGGTTTCATCTTTTAATAGGAGGTTCGAGCCAAAGGAGAGATGCACAATTGATTAGCACGAGTTGGGATTCAGTGGAGCACAATATTTGGCAGTGAGAGCGAGAAAAGGCTAGATCGAGCCAGCTAGAGTGAGATCAGCAGGGAGGCCGAGTTATCTTGGATTGAGTAGGCCAAGTTTTCTCTTGGGTCTTGAGGCTGGGCTTTCCTTGATTTGCAGAAGTTCTTTTCCTGGGACGCATGTGTGGGTTGAGCAAGAGGCCGAGTGAGAGAGAAGGCCAAGATCTTTCGCTGTGTATTTGTCGGAGCAAAATTTTTGTAAAGCTGCTGTAAAGAATATTTCTCCTGAAGCTGAATAAGAAGCCCAACGTTTGCTGGTTTTCCCCACACTGAGGTTTCCAGGGTATATCTGTGTTATTCTCTTTTGCATGTGATTGGTTTCATGTACTTTTGCTTATGCTATTTATATCATTAAAAACCCAGAATATTTATTTTTACAAATCAGGTTAGAAAGCGTTGATTATTTCTGTTCCGTGATTATTTGCTGAGACAATAAATTTGTAACTGTGTTTAAAGAAATTAATAGCTCGATTCTGAGGTACCATGTATACTGTTTCAACTTTCTTCATTCAGATCAGTACTTTTGAGATTTACATCCTATCATCTGTATGTGTCTCCTTCAAATTGTTGTCCATGATCCCCTCTGAATTTTTTTGACATAATCAGTGCGATTTGTTGAGGGAGGATGGCAATAAAATTAATGCCTTCCATCTTATCACTTCTTCCAATTCACAATGTTTGTTGGAAAAATCACCCTTTTGGCTTTTGATGACAGACATTGATCTACGAGATTTCTCATTTTCTTAAAGGTTTACAATATATATTAGTTTTAGTTCCTAGGATCACCAAACTAGAGAACTGACTTCCCCACAGCTTCTTTTGGAAGAAACATAGAGCTACGTAGACTAGAGGGTTAACTGTAAAATAAGACCTTATAACTAGCCTTGTCATGTTGTATGGAATAGATTGGCCTGGGATGTTCAAGCAGATACTTTTTCTATTTGCATTACTCCTCAAGAAGTTCTACGAGGCTATTTCCTGTTATCAAGCAAAAAATTTCTATGGCTCCAAAGCCGACTGCAATGACATAATTCAACAAGTTTTAAGAAGTTTTATTGTAACTAATGACTAATCTCAATCAATGTTATCATGACTGGACCAGTTCTTGAACCAATGGATCCCAAAAATTGGTTGACCAAAAAATTACATAAAATATTCAAATTTTGATTCAAAAAATATTTTGATGTACATCCATGCGAATCCAAATCATTAGACACAAATGTGCAAAGTTTTCTCATGTATACAACAAGTAAGGCTTTAGAATTGGGTTCAGGGTTTTAGGTTTTTTATTTTTATTTTTATTATTATTATTTATTTTGTTCTCTGGTCTTGTTTTTTAAGTGAATTTGGCGGGCCTGTTGCAACAAAATCTAGTGCTCCCGTTTAATGTAAAATCACAAGCATCAAGGGGCTAGTCTTTTGCAGCTGAGGAAGGCTGTCCACTGTCACCACAGTAGCTCTTCTTCTTACATTTAGTTGGCTCTTCTCCAACTCACGAGAGGCTTCTCCATTGGTAGGATTGCGAAGGCTATAGAGTGGAGTTATAATGTGATTTAGCTATGAGTTAGCCTAAGTGAAATGAATGGTATTAGTAGTGTGGGTTAATGAGTGGCGTGAGAAGGGAAAGAGGAAAATCCAGAGACAAAGTGCCTAATCACACCTTGGGAAATGGAGTCATAAGTCGTCAGATTAATGAGAAAACTAGTATATCACAACCAACTACTTTGAAGTAGGTCATGTGGTAGAAAAGGGTTGTTTACCATCTTCCACCAATTAATGGATGAGAGAATAATTTGATACTTTCATCTTTAAGTTGCGTACTTAAGGTGAAAAAGGGCCTACTTTGATACAATTGAACCTTAAGTATTTGCTGCAAATCGGTTTTAGAAACCTAGTTTTCGAGGGCTGAAATTGCCACTCATCAGTCAAATTATAAATGTGTTGTTTTACAGTTGAAATGTGCTTCCAAATCTGCAGCGTAATTGATAGAAGAAAGGAGAACAAGTGCAGAAATAAAATAACATATAAAGCAAATGGGAGAACCTCTTCACATTGCTTTTCTTCTAGGTGAATGAATTCATTAATAAGCCTTCATAAGAGAATGACAACCAGAAGCATCTAACATGACATGAACAACAATTTAAAGAGCAGAAATAACCTGTACATTAAAGTGCATTAATACCTCCAATCTTCCATTAGGCTCCAAGCATATGAATTACAATGAACTCCAAGGGTCAATCCCCAAAATTCCAATAACCATTATAGAGCTTCTATTTACTGAGTGAGTCTCTTCTCTCATACAATAAAATATTATTAAGTTTCTGACTAGGTCTATTACATGTCAAACAAATAGTAGAATATTGGAAGAGTTAGATCTCTCTTCAATCCATGGTTGACAATATCAAAGCATGTGGTCATTAGCGTCTCTCAGACAACTTGCCTCGTCCAAAAATAGCAAGTAGCATGCACTAGGTAACGTTCTTAAAGGGTGCGCACCACTAAAAATAGTTACAATACCAAGTCAAGATGCTAGATGTCCACATGGAACGTGTCCTCCAAGAATGAATGCATCCATAGGAGGATGTGCTCTAAGGTCCACTTAGGAGTGCCCTCCAAGATGCATGAGTGATAAAATAATATAATTATCCTCCTAGGAGAATGGTCCATAACCACCTCCTCCAAGAATAGCAAGCGGTCTATGTTACTCGCCACCTGTGGGTAGTATCCATATGAGAATTTTTTTTCTTGTAGATGGTCCTCAGCGAGCCAACAACCCCTTGTAGCCACCAGATAACTTGATGTGCCACTATCTCCACCACCTGAGCCAACCATATGCTCCCTCTCCCATTTGTTATGATCGTATGTTTGAAGGTGGGCCTTCCAACCTTGAAGGTATGGCTTTTCATTGTGTAGTTGAGTATTTTGTTTACTTATCATGGACACTTTTGGGCATGGATTAGTGGGGGATTTGGTGGAAAGAGTGGGCTTGGTCTGTGGATTTGGTGGAAAGAGTAGGCTTGGTTTGTACTCTTGTCTTTTCTGTCCAATTTGATGGTTAACTTTGTATCCTAGTCTTATGGGATCTCTTTTATTGGCTACTAGCTTTAGGGGTGGCACTATATGGGAAACTCCAATTTTGGTTGCGTGCTCCCACTTCGTGACACCATATACATTATTCCCCTTTGCTCATTATAACGCCATTTACCATATTTCTCATCCGAGTCCACATTTGTCCAGTGGGTCCACAAGGAGTTAGCCTCCCCCTCCCTTTGTCCACACATTGGGTCAGGCTTGGAATGATGCCCCAAAGGTTGATACAACTAAAAGAAAAGAAAAAGCATAATTTGGCCACTCTCAACAGGAAATGTACCATAAGATGCAAAAGATGGTTGAGACATACAAATTGAGCATGTGGGAAAAAGCCAAACATGAACTCTACTCCCTATCATCATGACCATCACCCTGGTTCCTAGGGCCTCTCATATTGGCCCCTTACATCATTAAGGAACCTATGATTGTCCCAACCTCTGGTGGGCGATGAACTACCCCACATCATGCTCTCATCCCCTAGTCTTGGAGGGCTGAAATTGCCACTAATTAATCAAATTATAAGGGTGTTGTTTTACAGTTGAAATGTGCTCCCAAATCTGCAGCTTAATTGATAGAAGAAAGGAGAACAAGTGCAAAAATAAAATAACATATAAAGCAAATCGGAGAACCTCTTCACATTGCTTTTCTTCTAGATGAATGAATTCATTACTCAGCCTTCATAAGAGAATGACAACCAGAAGCATCTAACATGACATGAACAACAATTTGAAGAGCAAAAATAACCTGTACATTAAAGTGTATTAATACCTCCAATCTTCCATTAGGCTCCAAACATATGAATTACAAATGAACTCCAAGGGAGATCTCCTCAATCCCGAAAATTCCAATAACCATTATAGAGCTTCTCTTTATTGAGTGAGTCTCTTCTCTCATACAATAAAATATTATTAAGTTTCTAACTATATTACATGTCAAATGAATAGTAAAATATTGGAATAGTTGGATCTCTCTTCAATCCATGGTTGACAATATCAAAGCATGTGGACATTAGCAGCTCTTAGACAACTTGCCCCATCCAAAAATAGCAAGTAGCATGCACTAGATAATGTTCTTAAAGGGTGCGCACCACTAAAAATAGGTACAATACCAAGTCAAGATGCTAGATATCCACATGGAACATGTCCTTCAGGAATGAATGCGTCCATAGGAGGATGTGCTCCAAGGTCCACTAAGGAGTTTCCTCCAAGATGCACGAGTGATAAAATAATATAATAATCCTCCTAGGAGAATGGTCCATAACCACCTCCTCCAAGAATAGCAAGTGGTCTATGTTACCCGACACTAGTGGGTAGTAGTATCCATAGGAGAATTTGTTTCTCCTAGATGGTCTTCAGCTGATAGCCAACAACCCCTTGCAGCCACTAGATAATTTGATGTGCCATTATCTCCACCACCTGAGCCAACCATATGCTCCCTCACCCATCTGTTATGATTGTATGTTTGAAGGTGGGCCTTCCAACCTTGAAGGTATGGCTTTTCATTGTGTAGTTGAGTATTTTGTTTACATATCATGGATACCTTTGGGCATGGATTAGTGGGGGGATTCGGTGGAAAGAGTGGGCTTGGTTTGTACTCTTGTCTCCCTTGTCCAATTTGATGGTTAACTTTGTATCCTAGTCTTGTGGGTTCTCCTTTATTGGCTACTAGCTTTAGGGGTGGCACTACATGGGAAACCCCGATTTTGATTGCGTGCTCCCGCTTCCTGACACCATATACATTATTCCCCTTCGCTCATTACAACGCCCTTTATCATATTTCCCATTTGGGTCCACATTTGTCCAGTGGGTCCACAAGGAGTTAGCCTTCCCCTCCTCTTGTCCACACATTGGGTCGGACTTGGAACGATGCCCCAAAGGTTGATACAACTAAAAGAAAAGAAAAAAACATAATTTGGCCACTTTCATCAGGAAATGTACCATAAAATGTAAAAGATGGTCGAGATATACAAATTGAGCACGTGGGAAAAACCAAACATAAGCTCTAGCCCCTATCATCATGGCCATCACCCTGGTTCCTAGGGCCCCTCATATTGGCCCCTTACATCATTAAGGAACCCATGATTGTCCCAACCCCTGGTGGGCGATGAACTGCTCCACCTTAAGGGGGTATTCATTGCTATATCTTACCTATCATGCTCTCATCCCTTGGAGCCCCGAGCAGTTACAAAAGAAAAATCTATAAAAAGCAAAAGGCAATGAAGAAGGGCGGAAAAACAATGGTTGGGGTAACTTATGTACCACGATTGCTCCCTCCTACATTCATATACCCAAGTGTGGGCTTCCCATATTTTAGCTACCCTTGTACTGTGGCATGTGGCTTGGAGCCTTCCCCGAATGCCCTATTCCATACCATCATTATTTCACATACCACCTACCATTTGATGGATGTACCATGGACATGTTACCCCCTTAGAGGTTGAAACCACCTAATAGGGTCTTTGGTTAACCTTCTTCTTGAACTTGGAGACACTTGTACATTCTAAAGCCCATTATGGAAGGGCGTGCCACTATGAAGTGTCCACTTGGTTCCATGATTTGTAAACTCATTTACTTAATTGCACTAATGTTGGTTGTACTGGAAGGTGAGGGGACGCATTAGATCTTATACAAGATTGCAGCTAGGTCTTCATTTGGGTTTTGGTCTCCCAATATGGGGTCCAAGCCCCCAGAGGGTCATCTTAGCATTTGTAGGGTGAGCATTGAGAGCCACGGGTCTCCACCATAACAGAGAGAAAACTACCACTCCACGGGATCCTTCATTTTCACTCATGGCTTGCTTGTGTTCCACTTGTTTTATGATGATGATGCACTTGGACCACCTTGCCTAGCCGACTCCACTCCTGCACCACACACTTGGCAGCTGATCCAAGGCTCATATGAGGATGTCTCTTGTCATGGGAGACAATGGGAGGGCTTAGATCGTTCTGTCGACCCTTACAGATGGGATACAGGCTTGTTTGATCCATTTGGAGACCCATGAGGATGCTTTGTGCCCCCATAGTCACTTGGGGATACCACAAGTTGTTCGCTCGGTTATCAAGGGGTCACCCCCTTTATCATTATGTTTGGAGCTCATTCATTCATCTCGGCACGCATTGGACTCCTTTAGGCCTCCTAAATGGCCTTTCGACCTATTGTATCTACTATTTTGCCCTCTTGGGTTTTCCAAGCCCTAACCCTAGTAGGCTTCCTAAGGTGTCACACGAAATCTTTTGTATCCATTCAAAATTGATGAAATTTGGTCTAGAGTTGTGCTGGTTTGTCTTTGAGATGTCCTCCAATTTTGAAGCTATTCCAACGATGGAATCTTGAGTTTTGGCAAGCCCTAGCTCGCAAACCATTCTCCCTAGGTTTCCTTTGGTTAGTGGCTTTATCAAGGATCATTATATGAAAGTCTTAAGTCAAATCCAATCTCTTGATCCTTCTTCTTCTCCCTCACTTGGTCAAGTCCCTTTGTTTGAAGTTTCATCCCAAACCCTTGACCTCATTTGGGTCTGCTAGGGATTCTTTGTGGTCCCAAAACCTTGCCACTCCAATTTCACAAGGATTTCTTGGAAACCCTTTTCTTTTAGGATTCTTTGGTTGAGGGCGCTTCTTTTCAAGAAATGCTCCTCAACCCTAGGTCTAGGTGTCCTTATAGAATCTAGCCCTTCTTGCAGAGCCATTCACCTTGCTTCTAAAGCAAGCAATCCTCATCATTAGATTCTTTCCTTTGAATAGGCTCTTGAAATCACTATCCACACACACTATTGACATATTTCTCCAAGTGATTTCCCTAACACCGGGACTCCTCCCATCAGTGAAAGTCCGTAAAGAGCAGGGAGCTTTAGCTGAGGTTACAGTGGGCAATTGCTCCACTTGACCTAGTTGTTGCTCCATAGGAACCCCTCTTAGGACCCTTGCTAGTTGTAACAATTTACCAATAGTGATGTGGAAGTGTGCAACAACTTAGATGAATGTGAAAAGCACCACTAGATTTAGCACTCCACAAGAAAGCATGTTGTCAAACCTCAAAATAGAAAGTAGAAGTCTCCACAAGTGCGTCCTTCAAGACAATCTCCAAAATTAGAAAGAAAGAAAGAAACCTTCAACATGTGCACCATCCATGAAGAATCTCCAATAATAGAAAGAAGACCAAATACTATATATGCGAAACCCACATGTGTGGCCCCCCAAGTATGCCACACACCTCCCAATAACTGCCCTCTATATGTTAATTTGGCAACTCAGGGACAAATTCCCTCCATTGGGAAGCCCTCCTCATCTAGAGAAGCCCCTCCTAGCCCTTGGAAGAATTTAATTTGGTCAAGGAAAAATATAATTTTTAAGGGGAAGCCCACATGTGCACAAAAGGACAAGTCAAACTGGGCAAGCTAATTCGACCCCTTGAGATACATATAAATAGACCACAAGTCACTTCACTTTTGAGCATCATCATCACATTCATATCTCCTCTTCTATAGTTCGTACAACTTTGAAATTGCAGGTTTATCTTCACAAGTGCAAAGGAGAGAGGGATTTTTTGTTGATCGAATTCATCTTTTGTTTTGGGACTTTCACCAACATTGACTTTTTGGATTTGGAGCTTGGTTTGACTATGTTTTTCTAATCTGTTTGGAAGGCTGAGTTGATTGGGAGGTTGATTGAACTCTTTTGGGGCACATTGACCAGTGTTGACTTTTTGGACTTGGAGCTTGGTTTGACTCTGTTTCTCTAATTTGTTTGGAAGGCCAAGTTAACTAGGAGTTTGACCAAACTCTTTCATGGTACATTGACGAACGTTAACCGAAATTGCAGACCTAGGGTTTCCACAAGTCAAAGTTTGACTAGATCTGGAGCCTCTATTTTGGGACTATTTTGACTGAACTTTGACCAATAAAGGAGGTTGCATCTTTTGACTGTCGACTGAGCTGATTTGGAGGAGGTATGACTGTTGATTGGTTAGGGCTGTTGCTGCTATTGACTTGACCAGAATTACAGATTTAACTTGTTGACCAAATTTGACTTTTGAGCTCATCATTGGATTGAATATTGGTTAGTTGATTTTGAATAGTCAAAGGTTTGACTTTGACTTATTGTTGATGAATTGGAACATTGTATCTCTCCATTGAGCATTTGATGACAATCTAATAGAAGAAGAATTTTGAAAGTGTTTTCCCTTGTCTTTGACCAAATACGTTCTCTCTTTTCTTGGTTATCTTCTATTGTGCATTGGATTTAGTGTTCTATCTTCAATTGCTTATTGTTACTGGAAGATTGAATTATATTGGATAAATTGATTGCTAATTGAAATAAGTGATTGTGCTAAGCATAGAACACTGGAAAATTAACATCGTATCAAAGCTGAGGTGAAGACAATCCCAAGGAGACGAGACAAAAGCAATCACCTTTGAAGGAGTCTAATTGGAAGAAGCTACTTGGTCAAGATGTCTACCTCATACTTCAAGTTAGAAGAGAAGCTGAATGAGTCATCAAATTTCACTGCTTGGAAGATCAAGTTGGAGGTGACCTTGGATGAGAATGATGTCTTGGAATTTGTAGAAGGAAAGGTACTTGAGCCTCTTGAAAATACTCTTGCTGCTGCCAAGGCCAAGTATGAGAAAGGTGAGATCAAAGCCAAGAAAATAATTATTGATTCTTTGAGAGATCATTTACTTACTTACATTTCAAAGTTGAAGAAGTCCAAGGATATCTATGATAAAATGGTTTTTGATGTATGAGGTCAATAATTTGAATGATATTCTCTCCTTGAAAAATCAACTCAAGGACATCTAAATGAATAAGGGGGAGACTGTGTAGTCATATTTCATGAGGATATCCCAACTCAAGGATCAATTGCTAACTGCTGGAGAATCCATGTCCATTAGAGAGCTAGTACTCGTTGCACTTCAAAGCCTTCCTCCAATTTGGGAGACAATTATTACTACTATTAAAAATAATGACAAGCTCCCGACATTTAATGAGCTAGTTGGCAAGTGCACTAAAAAGAAACCAGGATGATTTTTAGAGGGAGAATTCAAAAGCATGAAGAAGGAGAGCTCTCTGCCTTTGCTGCTCAAGAGAAGAAGAAGAAAGGAAGAGGAAGACCTTCTAATTCAAGAAAGCCAACACCAACATCCAGGGACTCTCAAAGAAGATTTAAGAAGGACAAAGTTGAATGTTTCGAGTCTTAGATTGTCCAGAAAATGAAAATGCTCCTAGGTCATACAACAACAATCGTGGATTCAACAACAGGTTCATTAATAGAAGAAGAAGAAGAGATGCTCTTGATGATCAAGATGAAGGTTGTGATCCTCTAAAGAGATCAAGAAACGCAAGGTATGGAAATAATGTAGCTGCTACTCAATTTGAATATTTTCTCATTTCTGCTCTTTCTAGTTCCTCTCCTCTAGATTCATTTGATAGTAGGTTGGTAGATAGTGGGGCCTCTACACACTTCACTGGGTATCATGAAGTCCTCTCAAACTTGGTTGAGGGGTAGACTAATTTGAAGATCATTCTTGGGGACAACTCTACTTATTTGGTGAAGGGTTTTGGTTTTGTTACATTTCATTTGGATTATGGGAAATCATACATCTTCATGATGTTATGTGTGTGCCGGGATTGAAGAAAAACCTTGCATCTATATCTGCCTTGGAAGACAAAGTGTTAAAATTGGCAACTAGGGCCAAATTCCACCTTAGGACAATTCATATGATGAAGATTATTGCATTGGATTCCTCTTTTTGAAAGGTCCAATTTTGACATAAAGATCATCTCATTCTGACAAGCAGAAGTGGAATTTTGAATTTATTCTCTTTCATGCACAAATTGTCAAGGTCAACCTCAGTGAAATGTAGGCTCAAGAAGCCCAATGGACGTGTCTCCTCACCCTCAATGGTATAAATAGGAGTGACCTCTCTCCTCATTTGGACATCACTCATCACATCATTTCATCTCTCTCTCTTCTCTTGATTAGTTCGTACAACTTAGGCAGCCTCTCTCTGTTCTTCGCATGTGTGGCACGAGGCCAAAAATTTCAGGGTTAAGTGCAGGACGAATTTCCGAGAAACAAACTAGCATTGACCAGCGTTGACCAAGGCTCATTTGACCTTCTTTGACTTTGATTTTCAAGGCATAATTTTGATTTTCCAAGGCTGAGTTGCTGGGCACAAAAATCGAAATGTTTTGGGTAGTTTGACCAATAGTGACTTCTGTATTGACTTCAGATTTGACCGCAAAAAATTACATCAGTGTTTTTCTCTCCTTTGACTGGGTTTGATTGAATTGTTTTGGGCCAACTTTGACTCTCCTTGAAGGCCATATTGGACCACTGTTGACTGAGCTGCTTGGAGGATGTTTTGATGTTGATTTGACCAGTGTTGAATTTCTAGTTAGGGCTGTAGTTGAATGTTGATTTTGACAATGTTGTTTTGACTATGTATTGGGCAAGTGAATTTCTTCTATGTACTCTCTCTCTTTGGTGAACTATTGAATAATAATAAGAAGATTTGATCAAAGGTTTTTCCCCACATTGGGGTTTTTCCCTAGCATCCACCAAATCTTGTGTCCTCTTGTCTTGGCTTGTCTTATGCACATGTTTTTATGTTCTATCTGCATTTACTGTCAATGTGATTAAGTTAATGTGATTGCTATTGGATATAATTGGAAATTGTCATTGGGCTGCTAAAGGAACATTGAAGTAAATTGTGCTAAAGCATAGAACATACCATTGTTATCTAAAATTAAGATGGCATTAGAGCTTATGTGAAGACAAAGCCCAAGCAAGAGTGAGGAAAAGCAATCACTAAGGGAAGTTGTTGAACAAGAACTTGGAACTAGTTCCAATGACGATTACATCTTACTTCAAATCCGAGGACAAGCTTAAGGACAAATTCCATTATCATGCATGGAAGATGTCTCTGGATTTGACTTTGGAAAGAAAATGATGCCATGGACTATGTTAAAGGAAGAGTAGTGGAGCCTCCTTCAAATGCATCTGCAACTGCACAAACAAAGTATAAGAAAGGTGAGGTTAAAACTAAGAAAATATTTGTTAATTCTATTCACAAGCCTTTGGTTGCCTATATTTTTGATTTGGAAACATCTAAGGAGATGTATGACACGCTGGTTGGGATGTTCAAAGTAAATAATGCAAATCAAGTTCTCTTTCTCAAGAACAAGTTGAAAGACATCAAGATGGATAGAGGAGAATCCATTCAATCGTACTTCATGAGGATTACCAAGATCAAGAATGATCTCCTCTCTATTGGTGAAGTCGTTAGTGACAGGGAGCTCACTCTTATTGCACTTGGAGGCCTTACAAGAGAGTGGGATGTGTTTAACACTACCATCCTCAACAATGGCAGGATTGTGGGATTTGATGAATTATTGGGTAGATGCACTCAAAAAGAAATAAGGATGATGGAAAGAGTCAAGCCCTCGAATGGAAACAATCCTACCGCCTTCTCTGCTCATAATAAGAGGAAGAACAATGTTGGTCCAAGAAGACAAGGTCAAGGGTTCAAGTTGGGATTCAAAGAAGGAAGAAAGGGAAGATGCTTCAATTGCAACAGATTTGGCCACTTTGCTAGAGAGTGTCCTCACAAGAAGGATACTCCAAGAGATGATGACAATAATAACAATTCAAAGGCAATGGAAATCAAAGGAACAACAAGTTCAACAACAAAGGAAAGAGGAATGCTCCTGCTGCTCGAAATGGAAATGGTTGTCCTCCTAAGAAGTCGAGAAACTCCAGGTATAAAGAAGTTAATGTTGGTGAAAAGCAAAAAGAATTTTCTCTTATTTTAGCCCTCACCACCGCCTCTCCTTCGGATACATTGGATCATTGGTTGATTGATAGTGGTGCCTTAAGGCACTTCATTGGGTACAAAGAGGCTCTCTCAAACTTGATTGAAACAAAAACAAATATGGAGATTATCCTTGGGAATAATGCCACTTATCCCGTGAAAGGAATTGCGACTATTCTCTTCACTTAAATCAAGGTCAAACCCTTCATTTACAAGAAGTGTTGTATGTACCTGATCTGAAAAAGAACTTGGTCTCTATTTCTGTGATGGAAGATAAAGGTTTCAAGGTAACATTCATTGATGGGAAGGTTCGTGTTTGGCAAAGGAACCTAAGAGATGCATTCACTCTTGGATTCAGGGTTGAAGGTCTTTATCAGGTTGGAGGAAGTTCGTTGGAAGCAATGACTTGCGATACTTCTCTTCAATGCAAATTATGGCACCAAAGATTTGCTCACCTTTATTACAAAGCCTTACCTCATGTAAGAAAGATGGTCACAGGTATGCCTGGATTCAACTTAGATCATGAAGGTGTGTGTCAGGGTTGTGCAGCTGGAAAACATTCAAGGGGACCATTCCCCTCAAGTCAAAGTCAAACTTATGATATTCTTCAATTGGTCCATTATGATCTATCATGTATGTTGCTCGTGACATAGTGTAATTTTTGTGGATGACTTCTCTCGCAAAACATGCATCTATTTCTTAAAGAAGAAGGACGAGGTGTTCAAATGGTTTCGCTCTTTCAAAGCCTTGGTCGAGAATCAACTAGGGAAGAAGATCAAAATATTGAGGACCGATAATCGGACCGAATATGAGTCAAATGAATTCATTGACTATTGTAGAGAAGCTGGAATTAAGAGGGAGACCACTACTACATATACTCTAAGCAAAATGGAGTTGCCGAAAGGAAGAGTCGAACTATCATAGCCGCCATTCGTGCCATGCTTCATGACCAAGGTCTACCGAAGTTCTTATGGGGAGAAGCTGCCAACACCGCTGTGTATGTTCAAAATAGATGCCCACATCAAGCATTGGACTTCAAGGCACCCGAAAGTATTCACCGGTAAGAAACCTGATGTTTCTCCTTTTAGAATTTTTGGTTGTCCAGTATATTTTCATGTGCCGAAAGAGAAAAGAAACAAGCTAGATGCATCTGAGAAGAAAGGAATGTTTGTGGGCTACAATGAAACTTCGAATGCATATAGAATCTATGTGCCTGGTCAAAGGGAAGTGGAAATAAGTCATGATGTCACTTTCAATGAAGATTCTGCCCTTAGGAAAGTCCGAGATCTTCCTATCTTTAGGAAGGACAATGATGATGATGTAGGAAAGCAGGACGAACCTCCGACTAATGAACCGATGCTCGATGTTGAAGGTTCGATGGATCCCATTGATCCACCTCCTAGTGAGCCCTCTACTTAAAGAAAAAGTCCTTTGTGGCTCAAAGATACTCTTGAAGATGCTGAGAAACATATTGCACCAAGGGGGACATTTTGTGAAAGCAAGAAGCCGAACAGGTACCAAGGGTACTTAGTTGCCATGAGTACCATTGTACAATGTGAGCTTGTATATTTGAAGAAGCCGTGACACACCAAGTTTGGAAGGATGTAATAAACGAGGAGTATGAGTTGATCATGAAGAATGATGTCTGGGATGTGGTTCCTAGACCCAAGGACAAGTCAGTGGTCACTTCAAAATGGCTCTACAAAATCAAACATGGAGCTGATGGGAGTGCTGAAAAGTTTAAGGCCAGATTCGTTGCTCGAGACTTCTCTTAGTAGGAAGGAGTAGACTTTGATGAGATATTTTCTCTGGTTGCTTGATATACCACCATTTGTTCAATCATAGCCCTTGCTGCCTCGCAAGGATGGAACCTTCACCAAATGGATGTCAAAACTGCCTTCTTGCATGCCTCACTTAAGGAGGAAGTCTATGTAGAACAACCCGAGGGGTTCGAAGTTCAAGATCAAAAGACACATGTATGCAGGTTAAAGAAATCCCTCTATGGGTTAAAGCAAGTCCCTAGGGCTTGGTATGAGAAGATTGATAACTATCTTATGAAGCTGGGATTTATAAGAAGCAATGCTGACCCGAACCTATACTTCAAGGTTGAAAAGGACAAGCTTCTCATTCTGGTCCTTTATGTGGATGATCTCATTCTGACAGGTGATGACCCTCTCATTCATCAATGCATGAGGGAGTTGGCTTTCGAGTTCGAGATGAAGGACTTAGGACTGATGCACTATTTCCTAGGGCTGGAGGTCTGGCAAAAGCTAGGTTAGATTTCCCTTTCTTAAGGAAAACACATTGTGAAGCTACTTGAGAGATGTGGGATGGTGGATTGCAAGTCCATGTCTATTCCGATGGAACTCAACTTCAAGAAGCTATGTGGAAGTGCTACTGGGCTCGGATTAGCGAACTCTTCTGAGTGTCGTCAACTTGTGGGGGCCCTGATGTTCTTGGTAAACTCCCGTCCTGACATATACTTCGCTGTGAACACGTTGAGTCAATTTATGGTTGAGCCTCATCACATTCATTGGATTGCTATTAAGAATATCTTAAGATATCTCCGGGGCACAGTGCACTATGGATTAAGATACACTGTCGGGAACTTGAGGCTTCATGGATATTCAGATGTTGACTGGGTTGACAGTGTGGTGGATCACAAGAGCACGTCTGGGTGTTGCTTCTCTTTGGGGTCTGCTTCAATATCATGGATGAGAAAGAAGTAGAAATGAATTGCTTTAAGCACTGCTGAGGCCGAATACATTGCTGCGAGTATGGCCTGTTGTGAAGTTGTTTGGTTGAGGAAGCTCTTCAGTGAGCTATTTGAGCATGTGCTAGATACCATTGTGATCTTCTGTGACAACCAGAGTGGGATTCGCCTATTAGAGAATCCCGTGTTCCATGACCGCTCCAAGCACATTGATATCAGGTACCACTTTATCTGGGATATGGTACAACGGGGAGCAATAAGGCTGCAACACATCAGGACGGATGAGCAGGTCGCAGACATTCTCACGAAGACAGTCTCAGAATGAGATCAAATTCTTAACCTTTTGAGAGAGACTTGGAGTCATGGAAAGACACTCCTATGAGGGTCCTGTATGAATTGAACATTGAGTTCTGGGAGATCCTGGGCGCTTGGGGTACTTCTTGGAGCTATGAGTGACCATAGGGTGAGTGGTTCACCTTCCCCTAGTGGTGTGCTAGATACAGGGTGAGTGTTTCACCTTCCCCTGTGATACCCCATGATGGTTGACATGTGTGTAGGGTGAGTGGTTCACCTTACCCTACGGTTGCAGACACGTGTATGTAGGTTAAGTGGTTCACCTTCCCCTACGATTGTGGACACATATATGTAGGGTGAGTGGTTCACCTTCCCCTACAATTGACATATGCATATGAGTGGTTCACCTTCTCCTGCCGATGCCCCAACACACATCCTACCCATGGAGTCCGAGACTCATGGGAATTATCTCTCGTCTGGCCAATGAGTTGGGAAAAGATGGTTAGGGACCATAGCACTATTGATGGATGCATTGTGTACTTCCGTACTCCCTATGACTAGGATGCATGGTGTTCAACAACTTGATCTAAGATCAAGGACTGGTTTTTGTCATTGGATAGTGGTATGATCTTGTGACCCACTCTCGATCACTTCTTCTTCGTTATTACTTCATGGTTCAACAGAGCAGAGCAGTGCAAAGCATAGTAGTGATGACAAAGATGGTACATGATGACAGGATGGCATGATGATGGTAGATGGATTGGTAGGTGGAATTTTCCCTAGTTGAGAGGGAGTGTTAAAATTGGAAACTAGGGCCAAATTCCACCTTAGGACAACTCATATGATGGAGGTGATTATTGCATTGGATTCCTCGTTTCGAGAGGTCCAATTTTGATATAAAGATCATCTCATTCTGACAAGCATAGGTGGAATTTTGAATTTATTCTCTCTCATGCACAAATTGTTAAGGTCGGCCTCAGTCGAATGTAGGCTTAAGAAGCCAATGGATGTGTCTCCTCACCCTCAACGAATTGTATAAATAGGAGTGACCTCTCTCCTCATTTGAACATCACTCATGACGTCATTTCATCTCTCTCTCTTCTCTTGATTGGTTCGTACAACTTGGGCACCCTCTCTCTCTTGTTCGCACGTGTGGCAGGAGGCCGAAAATTTTAGGGTTAAGTGCACGCCGAATTTAAGAGAAACAGACCAACGTTGACCAGTGATCATTTGACCTTCTTTGACTTCTGTTTTCAGGGCAAAATTTCGATTTTCCTAGGTCAAGTTGTTTGGCATAGAAATTGAGATGTTTTGGGTAGTTTGACCAGTGTTGACTTTTGCATTGACTTCAGATTTGACCGCAAAAAATTACAACGATGTTTCTCTCTTCTTTGACTGGGTTTGACCGAACTGTTTTGGGCTGAACTTGACTCTTCTTGAAGGCCGAATTGGATTGCTGTTGGCCGAGTTGCTTGGAGGACGTTTTGATGTTGATTTGACTAGTGTTGACTTTTTGGTTAGGGCTGCAGTTGACTTCTGATTTTGACAGCGTTGTTTTGACTATGTATTGGGCAAGTGAATTTGATCTATGTACTATCTCTCTCTGCTGAACTATTGAATAATAATAAGTAGATTTGATCAAAGGGTTTTCCCCACATTGGGGTTTTTCCTTGAAATCCACCAAATCTTGTGTCCTCTTGTCTTGGCTTGTCTTTTGCACATGTTTTTATGTTCTATCTGCATTTACTGTCAATGTGATTGCTACTGGATGTAATTGGAAATTGTCATTGGGCTGCTAAAGGAACATTGAAGTAAATTGTGCTAAAGCATAGAGCATATCATTGTTATCTAAAATTAACACAAAGGGATGAGAGTTGCCTTCATAAGAGGAAAGGTCCTCACTTGGCCTATGGAATCTCGCATGAGGGATGCATTCACCTTGGGATCTATAATTGAGGAACTCTATAGAGTCAATGGAAGACCAACGCGAGCACTGATACATGATAACAATCATCAAAGTGAGCTATGGTATTGAAGGTTTGCTCATCTTCACTATGAAGCTCTGCCAAAAGTAAGGAGGATGGTTTCTGGAATGCTTGAGGTTCAAGCTAATCATAATGGGGTCTATCTGGGATGTGCAAGTGGAAAGAAATCAAAGGGACCGTTCCATTCTAGCAAAAGTAGGACCAATGATGTTCTACAACTCATACATTTTGACTTATGTGGACTCATGCTAGTAAAATCTCTTGGTGGCTATCTATATTATATAACCTTTGTGGATGACTTCTCATGGAAGACATGGATATTCTCCTTGAAATATAAGGACGAAGCATTTGATATGTTCAAGGACTTCAAGGCATTGATAAAGAATCAAACAGGGAAGAGAATCAAGGTCTTCAGGTCTGATAATGGTGGAGAATTCACTATGAACGAATTCATTGAATTTTGCAAGAAAGGTGGGATAAAAAAGGAGACCATTGTACCTTACGACCCTAAACAAAATAGAGTGCCCGAAAGAAAGAATAGGACCATGATGGAAGTTGCTCGAGCCATGCTGCATGATCAAGAGTTGCCGAAGTTTCTATGGGGTGACGCTGCAAACACTACGATCTATGTTCAAAATAGGACCCCTTAGCAAGCCTTAGGTGACAAGACCCCCGAAGAAGAGTTCACAGGTGTGAAGCTCAATGTTGGACATCTAAGGATCTTTGGCTGCTCCGTGTACTTTCATGTGCCGAAGGACAAGAGGAACAAGTTGGAAGCTATTGGAAAGAGAGGTACGCATTTTGGATATTGTGAAAATTCTAAAGATTTTAGAATATATGTGCTTGGTCGAAGGAATATTGAGTATAGTAGGGTTGTGACTTTCGATGAAGATGCTGCCCTTGGAAAAGCAAGGGACATTCCTCGTCCTCCTCCTGTTGAGAAGAAGGATGATGACATGGACCTTCTAGAAGATCCTTCTGTGCCTAAACTTGAGATAAATATTGCTGATGATCCCATAGAGCCCACAAACCCCTTAGATCCTCCTCCATGTGATCCTCCTGCCAGGAAGAGACCACTTTGGCTTCGTGATACTTTATAGGATGCTAAAAGACATGTCGCTGCTAGAGGAACCTTTAGAGAAAGTAAGATGCCATATCGATATCATGGTTATGTTGTGGCTATGAGCACCATTATACAGGCTGAGCTTCCCACCTTGAAGAAGCAGTGAAAGAGCAAGTTTGAAAGGATGCTAGGGCCGAAAAACATGAATCTATAATGAAGAATGCTGTATGGGAAGTAATTTCGTGACCTAAAGGGAAGTTTGTTGTGACTTTTAAATGGCTGTACAAGATCAAGCATGGAAGAAATGGAAATATTGAGAAATATAAGGCAAGGTTCATGGCTAGAGGTTTCTTCTAGAAAGAGGTAGAATATTATGATGACATCTTTGCATCGGTTACTCACTATACTACCATTAGATCTATTATGGTTCTAACTACTAGTCAAGGATGGACTCTTCACCAGATGGATGTGAAGACCACATTTCTTCATGGCATACTCCAAGAAGAAGTATATGTTGAGCAACCTCAGTGATTTGAAGTGCATGATAGAAAGACTCATCTGTGCAGGCTGAAGAAGGATCTTTATGGATTGAAGTAAGCCCCTAGGGCTTGGTATACCTGTATTTATGGCTACTTGATGAAGCTTGGTTTTACAAGAAGCAATGTCGACCCAAACCTCTACTTCAATGTTGTACAAGGTGTGCCCTTGATTTAGGATTTATATGTTTATGACTTATTCTTGACAAGTGGTGAGCCTTTGATGCTCGAGTGCAAGAGGGAGCTAGCCTCTGAATTTGAGATGAAGGACCTTGGATTGAGGCACTACTTCCTAGGCTTAGAGGTGTGGCAGAGGCTTGGTGAGATTTTCCTTTCACAAGGGAATATATTGTGAAACTGCTAGAAAGATTTGGAATGGTAGAATGCAAGTCCATGGCCACACCGATGGAGATGAACTTCAAGAAGCTATGTGGAGAAGTGCCGGACTTGACTTGGTGAATCCCTCTAAGTATCGACAGTTGATTGGGGCACTGGTGTTCTTTGTGAACACCCAACCAGACATATGTTTCACAATTAACACTCTAAGTCAATTTATGACTAAGCCTTTACATGCACACTTTGTTGCTGCTAAGCATTTACTAAGATATTTACATGGGACAATTAATCTTGGTCTGAGATATACAACTAAAGATGTGAGACTTCATGGTTACATCGATGTTGACTGGGTCAGAAATGCTATTGAAAGGAAGAGCACATCGGGATGCTGCTTTAGTTTGGGTCTGCTAGGATATCTAGATGAGCAAGAAGTAGAAGTCCATTGCTTTAAGCACGACTAAGGCATAATGCATTGCTGCTAGCATGGCTAGCTGTGAGGCAATATGGTTGAGGAAGCTCTTTGGAGAGTTGTTTGAGCAAGTTCTGGATAAGATAATGATATATTGCGACAACAATAGTGGGATTTAATTTGCAGAAAATCCTGTGTTCCACGATAAGTCTAAGCATATTGAGATCAAGTATCACTATAATTGAGACATGATGCAGAGAGGAGCCATAAGACTCCATCACATTTCGACAGACAAGTAGATAACAAACATTCTTACCAAGGTTTTGCCAAAAGTGAAGTTCTTGGTCTTTAAAGAGCAACTTGGACTGATGGATGTGACCTTCCCGGGTAAGGGCCATGACTGATCGAGGACACTGAGTTATGCTCTTCCCCTCTATTTAAGCTCCTAGGGTGAGGAATTGAGCGATAAGAGCTCTTGGGGTTGAGGAATCTTTGGACAATAAGATGTGCGATCCTTGCCATGTTAGTCTGGGTGAGTAACTCCACGAATTGATAATTTTCATTAAGAGAATACATAAATATATACAAGGAGAGGGAGACTATTAGGATTCATCTTTCAATGTCTCTTCATCTTCTAATGTCTTTTTATTTTAATATTTACAATATTTACACTAATTTCCAAATCCCTTAGGATTAGGTGTCAATACTCAACATCCCCCCCCTCCCTTAATCTGAAGGGTTTTGGTGAGTCCAAGCATCATTATGAATTTTTCAAGCTTTTCTCTTCCAAGCGCTTCGATGAAGATGTCTGCAATTTGCTCATTTGTGGAACAATGTTGTAGGTGGATAGTGTTGGCCTCAACATGATGTCGAATAAGATGATACCTGTTATTGATGTGCTTGGTTCGATCACGAAACTTTGGGTTCTTGGCCAACTTTATTGCAGAATTGTTGTTAATCAAAAGAGGAGTTGAATGCACTTGTTTCTCTTGCAAATATTTCGTAATTTTCTTGAGCCACACAATTTCCTTTGTTGCTTCAGTTGCTGCCACATATTCTGCCTCAATTGTGGAATTTGCTAGAACTGATTGTTTGTGTGACCTCTGGGAGACAACTCCTGATCCAAGACTCATAACATAACTTGAAGTAGATACTCCAATTTCTTTATCTCCATCAAAATTTGAATTAGAGTATCCAATCAAGCTGAAGTCATCCACATGTGTATACTTGAGTCTAAATTCTTGAGTACCCTTCAAGTACTTTAGAACTCTTTTTGCAGCAGAACAATGACCCTCACAAGGCTTTTGCATAAACATGGAGAGGATTCTAACAAAAAATGAAATGTCGAGTCTGGTAGTAGTCAGGTAGTTGAGACTTCCTACGAGTTGTTTGTACTTTGTTGCATCCTCAAATTTTTTTCCTTCAGTGGATGTGAGCTTTAAATTCTGTTCCATTGGACTAGTCAAAGGATTGCACTCAACCATGCCAAATTTGTTCATCCAATGTATTTCGTTTGAGAAAGGAATATAAACTTTTGATGCTGGGTTACTTCAATACCAAGATAGTAGTGAACTGATGCTGGGTTACTTCAATACCAAGATAGTAGTGAACATATCCCAAATTTGTCATTCAAAACCTTTCCTCAGTTCTTTCTTTATGGGTGCAATGTAATTTTCATTGTTCCCTGTCATCAAAAGATCATCTACATACACCACCAGATATACACCTATTTTGCCAACTTGACAAACAAAGTTGCATCATCAAGATCATAATGTTTGAAATTGAGTTTCAGAAGATGCTTAGTCAATTTCTCGTACTAGGCTCGCGATGCTTGTTTGAGCCTTGAGGCCATACAAGGATTTGACAAGCTTGCATTCTTTGTGTTCTTGACCCTTGACAACAAATCCTTCTCGCTGGAACATAATGGTTGGCAAGTACCTTAGAATGGTAGCTATGAGCCTAGATTTATGCTTGTCAAGTGAGCTATTTGCTTTATACTTGCTTTTCAAGACCCACTTGTAGCCTATCAGTTTGGTTCCCAATGGAGGATCAACCAACTTCCAGGTGCCATTCTCTATCAAAGCATCATATCCTTTTTTCATCGCTTCTTTCCTTTCATCATGAGAAGCGACTTCTTTGAAGGAACTTGGTTCGAAATTTGTAGACGAATCTAGTTCACAATCATAAGAAACATCCATATCAACAGGTGAATCAAAATCGTCTACATCACCCCCATTTTGTCCATCACCTCCATTCTGTCTAACAGAGCTTCTTGTCTTTGTGTTTCCAACCTCATCAGGACGAACACTTCCAAGTGTCTTTGTGAGCCATTTTGGAGGACCTTTCTGAGATGGCCCAGGTTGTTCAGTTGACTGAGATGGGGTTGAATCAAGATTTAGCCTCCTAGTTCTCTTAATCATATCACTCAAAAAAAGGGAAGCAAAATGATGTTGGATTATGACTTTGAAATCATTTACAAAAAAGGGAAGCAAAATGTTGTTGTAGATGCACTCTCAAGAGAGGATGAGAATGTGGAATCATTTCTTTGTGCCATTTCTATTATCCAACTTGATTAGATAACTGAAGTAAGAAATGGATGGAAGAATGACGAACAGGTGTGGACACTCATTCAAAAGTTGTAGCGAAATTCCAGTACATTTGATACATTTATTTGGAAAAATGATTCATTATGGTACAAAGATCATTTATATCTATGTAAGAATTCTCAACTCAAACAAAAGATTCTTTTGGAATTGCACACCTCCCCCTAAAGAGGATGCTCAAGATTTTTAAAAACTTATCACAGGGTCAAGAAGGAATTTTTTTGGGATAGTCTTAAATTTGATATTCAAAAGTTTGTGGCAGAATGTTTGGTTTGCCAACAAAATGAAGTTGAGACAATAAAGACTCGGGCCTGCTACAACCTTTAGCCATTCCAAGTTAGCACTAGGAGGTCTCAATGGATTTGATTACAAGTTTACCCAAGTATGAAGGAAAGAGTGTCATCGTGGTGGTAGTTGATAGACTTACTAAGTATGCACACTTTTGTGCATTATCTCACCCTTTTAAAGCTAGTACCATTGCTACTACATTTATGGAAACAATTCATAAGCTACATGGAAACCCAAAGATTATTGTAGTGATAAAGATCCCATTTTTACTGGAAAGTTTTGGATGAAACTATTTTCTTGTCTTGGTACTCAATTAGCTCATAGCTCATCTTACCATCCTTAATCTAACGAGAAGATTGAGATAGTGAACAAATGTTTGGAATAATATCTTCGTTGCTTTGTATCTGATAAACAAACACAATGGGTCAAATGGTTACCTCTGACTGAATGGTGGTATAACACTTCCTTCCATAGTGCAACAAAAATGACCCCATTTATGGCACTTTATGGATATCATCCACTGTCCATCACATCAACTTTAGGAGAAAATTCTAAGGTTCAAGCAGTGGAAGATCAAAGGATAACCTCACTTTGGCACAGAATCAAATGAAACAACAAGCAAATTAGTATCGCAGTGAAAGAAGTTTTGACGTAGGCGACTAGGTATTTTTGTCATGGCTACAACCATACAACCAAATGTGCCTCAAGCAAGCTAAGGAGGATAATGAATTATCACCCAAGTATTATGGTCCTTACAAGGTGTTGCAAAAGATTGGAACTATGGCATACAAATTGGAGTTGCTTGCATCTTCTCGAGTACACCCAGTTTTCTATGTTTCATGTTTAAAGAAGGTTATCGGTGATAAGCTCCTAGTTCACACAATATTGCCAGAACTTGACAAAAAGGAAAAATCATATTGGAGGTTGAAGCAGTCACGGAAACAAGAGCCTAACAACTACGAAATCGATCAATTTCAGAGTATCTCATTAAGTGGAAGAACTTATCTACTGAAGATTCTACATGGGAGTATAAGAATTTTATAGAGAAGCATCCAAAACTACTCAAGCATTGAGGACAACAGTTTTTTTGAAGGAGAGGGGCATGTCAGGCCCTATAATACTAGTGTAGCTCCCTTATTGTTATTGTCAATGTTGCCCCCATATTGTTATTGTTGTGCCCCATAGAAGCCCATATTGTTATTGTTGTGCCCTTACATTATTATTGTTATGTAGGCTCTAATTATATTGTGGCCCCTTAGACTCCTATATATAGAAAGGAGGTCTTGTCATTTGTATTATCCAAGAATTGTTTATTTATGTGATGTAAAGGAGGTTTCCCCCTTGAAGAGGCTAATTCTCAAGTCGTTGATCTATCTTTTCTTATGTTTTGTGAACTAGTTGCATAACAATATTACAACAACTATTACAGAGACTTCTGACACTGGTTCCCACTGTAATACACACTAGAACTCTTTCTCAGAGTATTGATTAATGTGCCCTTCCTCATCCTTTTATAAGCTACAAAAAACTACATTACAAGCCCTATTTCATTACATTCATGCATGCAATAGGGCTTGTAATGTGCGGGAAAATAGGACCATGCCACCAAAATCGGGGTTTCCCAAATAGTGCCCTTCCTAAAACCATAGGTCAATAGGGGAGATGCCATGAGACTGGGATTGAGGATAAACCCCCCATTTAAGGTGAGGGAACAAAACCATAATCAAAGCCCTTCCTTCTTGCAAGTCACCAATAATACATGCTCAAAATGCCCAAGAACAACAAGCATAAGCACCTGATTGCACAATGAAAAACATACCTTTTGGGTTGGATTGCCCACCTTTTAACATATGCTTTCGACAGATGGGCGAGGGGACATACAACTGATGGAGGTGGCGGAGATCAAATCGCACAATGTATCAACTACATTGGTGGCTGTCAGCTGAAGAGATAACTAGGAGAAAAATTCTCCTATGGGCAGGTTTCAGTTGCAAAAAATTATTGAATGCTCAGAAATGCATTTCTTCAGAGAACATAGCAATATATTTCCACAATTGGATGATTAACTTTAATAGACCATTTTATTGTTATTATTATTTTATAATTATCTTTTAACGGGGTAGACATTTTTTCTTACTGTTTTTCCTGCCAATGCTGACCTCAGTTCCCTTTCATTTCGTAGATGGTTCGGGGTGGAGCTCCTCTTCCACATGGAATTGGCAAGGTATCCTTTGATTATGGTCTTTTCTCTTATCTTATTCTATTTTTTTATAGGGATTTTTTAAATAGTGATTCTAGGCAACATAATAGTGTACAGAACTGATAAATTTCATAGTCTGTAGGCTATTAGAGTAGCAGTGTTTGCAGATGGAGATGCTGCAAATGAAGCTAAGGCTGCTGGAGCTGACGTTGTTGGAGGAGATGAACTAGTTAATGAAATTAAGGAAGGTACATTAATGTCTTAAATTAATAATCAAATTATGTACTTTAATTTTGTGCATAAAGGTATTTTGTTTTCATTTTGAGCATAAATTCATTTATGAGGGATGTAATAAGTTATGAAATAGTTTGATAAATATGCCCGTACCATAAGTACTGATACTACTTAGTTCTATCTATCATTACAATCTTTACAATGTGGAACTTTTATTATAGGCCAGTTCTATCTATCATTACAATCTTTACAATGTGGAACTTTAATTATAGGCCTGATTTTGTAGGTGGTTTAAAGGGCAATTTTGATAAGTGCATTGCAACTCCGACATTTATGCCACGTCTTGGAAAGGTTTGTCTTATGATATGATTAACAGATTGAAGTTCATTATGAAGCAATCCTGTTAAGAACTCTGACCTGTTTTCTGTTGCTAAACTTCTGATAACAGATAGGAAAGGTTTTGGGACCTCGAGGTTTGATGCCAAATCCCAAAGTAAGTCATTTCATGCCAATCAAGTTTTTCAGACCAGGAAGGAATGTTCCAGAAGTAGTTTGAAATGATTTGGATGGTTTCTTTCTTGGGAGGAATGTAGGCTGGCACAGTGACAAATGATGTTGCAGCAGCTGTCCGGGAGGCAAAGAAAGGTCGAGTGGACTTTAAGATGGACAAGACTGCAATAGTGCATGCAGGACTTGGAAAGGTGTGTCAAATATCTTCCATAAACTATACATCAGTTTAAGTATCTGATGATTTTCTTAATGGCCATCAACATTTTCTTAGCTGGTATGGAGCATACATGCATTCTTTAATTTCGCAACTTTTGTTTTGCATCATGCTATCAAACATTTTCATCATCTTGAGCTGCAGATTCCTTTGATAACTTAGTATCTTGATCAATTGTTGTACAGTTTCTCATGTCTCATAACAATCAATACTGCAAGCATATATACCTGGGGAACAGTATTTGGTAAAATTTCCGAAGTTTCAGGTCTGCATTGAGATAAGGAAGTATGCATGGTTGCATCAGTGTCAACCACACTAGTACCTTTACCATCAAAGGCACCGCGGAACATAAATTATGTATAAGCTACATAGTAACATAATACAATGGATGATAATAATAATAAGTAAACTGACAATAATAATAAAAATAATGAAACATAATCTTTGTTCATGCTTGTCACCAATCAATGTCTATATATAAATATTGTCACGAAGCAGTTGTATCATCAAATATTTTTGTGTATGGATTTCAATTCTTGGTCTTTCTTATGTTGGATGTTTTTCAGTTAATGAACAGTTGTTCGGAAAGCAAGTATAATCAAACAATAGAGACAATCACCGACACATAGATGAAAATTCAGGACACCAATGTTTATGTGGTTGAAAGTCTTCAACGAGAAAAAACAGTTTACAACACTAAAGGCAATATAATAATGCAAAGAAAAATGATTAAACGTCAGGACATCAATGTTTATGTGGTTAAAAATTTTCAATGAGAAAAAAGAGTTCTCAATACTAAATGAAATATAATAATATGCCAAGAAAAATTCACATGAACATTCCTTGCATTGATCATCGACAAATGATTCTCTATGCTCTTTATATAGTGATCATGGACCAATTGGGTGTTAAGACACAGATCAAGTGTTGTTAATTTTGAGGAAATATGAACAGTTGGATAAATCATGTGTAAAACATAGTTGCATTATCAGATTAGTAATGTACAGAAGCACACTAAATAAACACAATAAAAGTACACTATGCCAAAAATTACTTTAGACCAAGCTGTCCTTAAACTAACTCCTAGCATCAGAATATCTTAACGAAGGTTAGGAATAGAAATCGTGAAAATGTCACACACGTACGGTCATGATTGATGAAGAACAAAGCCATTGAGCAATGAGATTTGGGAGGTGGAAGATGGTGAAATATTTTACTGGATATTAGAAGTTGCAGACCACATGGGATGTCCTTGTTATTTTCATCTCTCTTATAAAAGTCACATTGAAAACTTGAGATGATGATGATGATGATGCATATTGACAACTGAAGAAAATTTGAGATGATGCATATGACACATTGGTTGTAATTGCTAAGGAAAAACAAACAATATAATGAACCTTCTCCAAAAAAAATTATGGAAGAATTTCTTTTTGGGTATAGAATAAATGTCAGTAAACGGTTTGGAAAAATAAATAATTCTATCGAGATTTTTACTGTATGAAACAAAGAAGAAAGGAGGTGTATGTGTTTATAAAACGAAGAAGAAAGGGAGTGTATGTGTATGTGTATGATTGACTTGTTGTGTGTGATATGAATCTCCAAACAATTGATGCTCAGTATTAATGATTGCCTAAGTTATTTCTTCCGTTGACATCAGATTGAGGATGATATCACCATAGTGTTACAATGTAACCAAAAGGATTCTAGAGGTATTTACAAAAGAAAAAAGAAACTAGGATGACATCAACTTGAAGGTGTTGAAAAGTGTAACTAAGCTCGATCTTCATAATGACATGTAATTGTGATTTTATGTAAGAGATGTAAAGAGGAAAAATTAAATTATTGTAATACTTGCATCATGGGTTTGATGAGCAAGAGATTTTATTTGTTTAGTTGAGGCTTTGATTGAGAGCCCTTAGGTATATTGTCATCTAGTCATAAAAGTCTATAAGAGTCATTGTCATGTAATGAGGACATCTTACACATTGTAAAGAGTCATACTTGTCTATGTAAAGTCATCCTCCAAGACCTTGTCACTAGCCCTCATCATGTTGACCTACAACGAAGGGATGTATCTTGAAGATGAAGTTGCCTTTCCTCCAAGAGATCATGTCGGCCTAAAGGTCATGAACAAACTAGTATATATATCCATACTCGACCTCATTTGGAGACAATGAATTCGGTGAAGCAAGTCGAAAAAAAAGAAGTGCGAAATATACACCAGAAGAAGCCTCCATATCATCACAACAAAGAGGAAAGATAGCGAAGATAGTCAAGCATTGTTTGTCCTCCCACGTGCGAAGGTAGCAGATCCGAAGGTATCTAGAGGAAGTCGCAAGAGCTGCGGTCACTTTGAGGTGGTCATTGTTTGGGTATAGAGCCTCGCTAGAAGAAGCCGAGTAAAAGTACAAGAGGTCTCTCTCTTGAAGTGACTATAAAGGAGGCAAAGATAATCTAGGGTTTTTGTGGTAGGGTTGCAAGCCTACAAGAAGAGATTGAGAAACAAAGGAAGCCAAGATCAAGAAGGGAAGCAGCCGAGAATAAGAAGAGAAAGGAAGTCGAGAACAAGAAGAGGAAAAACAATGTTGAAGAAGAGGCTATTGACTTGGTCTTGGGAGGACTCTAGAGTCAAGGGTCTTTGTCATGGTCTTGGTGCTCGTCAATTGAAGATCTATAAGAAGAATTTTGTTTGGGTTTTCCTCTCAAAGAAGTGAGAGGTTTTGGTCTTGGTTGACAAGCCTATATAATATGTCTCTTGTCTTCTATTGTTTATTTGGTAATTGTCTTGATGAAAAGAACACAATAGTAACATTAAGAAGAGAAGATCATAATCCAAGAAGTAAAAGTCTATCACAAGCAATTATCAAGAAGAGAAATCTCCTAACCACTGATGCCCTAGATTTCTCAACATGGTATCAGAGCTTAGGTGCTGAAATCAAGAAGGCACGTCTAATCAAGAAGACACACTAGAATCAAGTTTCAAAGAAGGATCAAAGCAAATCAAAGGACACCAAGCAAGAGATCAATATCTTCATCATACCGAAACACTAGATCGAAGAAATCTACTCTAGCAGGAGCAAGAAGAAAGACCAAAAACCTAGCAACATTTCCGAGATCATCATCTAAGGAAGCTCTTCAAGGACTAAGGTAGACTAGAGCATTCAAGAAGGATCGTAAAGCAAGCTCTCTCTCAATCTTTTAAGGGGTAATCTTCTATCAACATCAAGATTAATGAGGAAGCAAGCAACAACTACTCAAGTAAGTTTATGACTTCATCTGATACTATCAAAATGTCTTTTTGCAAGGAAAGCAACAAGCTGGTTGGGGTTTCAAATTTCCTTGCATGGAAGAAAAGAACAAACCTAAATCTCATTGAGAATGAAGTCATGGACCACATCAAAGGGTCAATAACCCAACCTCCCAAAGAAGATACTCAAGCACATGTTAGATTCATGAAGGGAGAAGTGAGGGCCCAGAGATTCTCATAGAATCCATCAAAAACTCTCTCATCCCATATGTATCAAAATTAGACACTGCAAAAGCAATATATGACAAATTGGTAAAGTTGTTTTCCGTAATTATTGCTCGAGAAGTAATCTATCTAAGGCAATAACTCTACAAATTAAAGATATCAAGGGAAGAAGAAATAACCTCATTTTATGAGGATTTCAGAAATAAGAAATCAACTTCAAGATTTGGGTGAAACAATGTTTGACAAAGAAATGACCACTATAGTACTGAATGCACTACTGGAGGAATGGGGCAACTTCACTTCGAGTATTTGTGGGAGGAAAGAAGCCACTCCTTTCCAATATCTATGGTCATTATGTAGGAACGAAGAAATCAGATTGAAGGCAAAGTCTAATGTAGGAATAAATGAGCAAAATCAAGCATATGTTGCTATGACAAGAAGAAAATGGAAGTTTGGAAAATTTGGTCCTCAAAAGAAAAAGAAGAACATGGCTAAAGTGCAATGCTATGGATGTCAAGAATATGGGCACTATATAAGAGATTGACCTAAGCTTAAGAGGGACAATAACAAGAGGAATAAGGAAGAAGCCCATATTACCAAAGAAGTGGAAGAGCCTGAGAAAACGGAGCCTAAGAAGGAGGAAGTGAAAGATCTCTACTATGATTGAGATAATCTCCTTCACTGAAAGGTACACTTCGGTTGTGTAAATTATAGTTAGGAAGCACTGTAAATAAGATAGGATGCATCATATTAGAGAATAACATCATGGTAGGAAGCGTTAGAAGAGCCTGTGACATAAGCAACATGAAGGATGTTCGGAACAAAATCTATGACAGTCAGCTATGTAGGATATAGCTCTTGGAAACCTCATTGAAAGCACAAGTGATACCTATGGAAAAAGGAAGAAGTCATCTAGGACAAGGTTCATCATGCATTGGTCAATAAGATAACGTCTGCAGGATAAGATATGCAAGATGCCCCGTATTCTCTGATGGAATCTTCATTGTAAGGTTCACTGATCATGAGGGAAAGCAAGTGTTGAATTCCAAATTTGTGGAATTCGAGGGATGATGATATAATGACATAACAGTGAAGCAGATAAAGGGGATGAAGTTTCTTCACTCAAAGGAAGCTGCTGCAGGAAGTCTGGATGATCCAAAGGAAAGATGAGGTATGTATGCTCACATTTGATATCATGGAAATCATATCATTTGGTTGCAGAGAACATGGATCACTACTCTATCTTAAGAAGCATGATTTGAGAAAGAATCTCCTCCCTCAAAAAAGGGATGCAAGAATGCATGGGTCACATATTTATTAGTTGAAATCAACATAATATATCCTCGTATTGAATATGAGGTGGTTGACTACAACTGAGGAACTCTGAAGCTCATGGGAATGAAATGTGTAAAAAAAGGAAGGAAGAGATCATGAAAATATGCGACAATGGTAAACACAGTCAACATCCGAAAGACCAAGAAGATTTCACTATGATATCTCCCAGAAAGATATGGGGACTTTGATGGAAGTTTGGAAAAAGATGGAAACTGTTGACAATACATATCTTTAGGAGATGTGTCAACGTATATGCAGGATGCTGATGCCTACAGGAAGATGTCATGATGAAAGACCATCACAAAGGTAATTATGATTTAAGTGTTCATTATTTATGAACTAGTATCTAGATGGGCTTATGTAGTGCTACTAAAAGAAAGAACTCTGAATGTCTTCCATGAAGAACCATGTAGAAGGATGCTAGAACCTTTTAGAAAAGAAAGCATGATGAGAGTAGCATAACATGAAGCAATGCCAGATGAAGACTAATGGATCACTTTTTAATAAAAGGAACGATGACACGACTGACTCATGGATGAAAGTGATGGATGGTTTGTGCCCTATGAAGAGGTCCCAAAATACGAAGACTCCAAATCGAAAAAGAAATTCATGATATCAAAGGAAGGAGTTCTTCAAGCAGCTGGTTGTCCCATCATCTCCACCTGAGGAGCTGCTGTAGGTCCTTATTTTTAGAGGGAACCTGGATAGAAGTTTCTTACTTAGAAGAAACTTGGAAATTCCTAAGCCAAGAGGGAGCTTAGGTACATTCCTTGTGTAGGAATGAGTAAATTCCTTTATTGGAATAGATATGTCCTCCCTAATTGAGAGGGAGAGATAGACACACCATTCTAGTTTTCACTTGGGAAGACAAAATGAGAGGATTCGTTAATCATTTGGCATCCGATACTCTTTGAGGATGAGATAGGGCATCCAAGATAAGAGTAGTCGTGAAGGACTAATATGTTGACCTAGGTTGTCATTGATGTCAATATGGCAATACTCTAGATACTAGATGATGATATGGAGCCAAGGGGAAGCAAAACAGATCCATGAAGAGATTGGAGCAAGGCCATCAGGGTAGCTAAGCCATAAGCTAGAGGAGTTAACAAAGGAGGCATATCAGAGCAAGAGAGGCATATCGGAAAAGGCAGAAGCCATCAAGGTATGAAGGTATAAGAGGAGGTCTTTGAAAGACATTGCCAAGCCAGAGGAGCCACATTGGAGCAAGAGGAGCCATATCGGAGGAGCGTTGCATGTAATACATGCCCAAGAGGAACCAAGAGGAGCTACAGGTGGAGCCATATATATATGCCAAAACAGAGCTATTGGAGGCCAAAACCCAGATATATGTGCATTTAACACTATCGGCGGCAAAAAACCATACATATATGCAAATACACTATCAGAGTGGAAAAGACAGAGTTTATATAAGTATGCACAAAATACTCTATCGGAGGCGGAAGACTTGGGTGTATTGTAAATACACTATTGGAGGCGGAAGTTTTAATGTTATCGGGTCTGTAGAAGCCATATAGCATCACCCTTGTGTATTTACTTGTTTATCACCGAATGCCTTTTACACAAAGAAATCACGCTAAAATAATGGCAGAAGTGTCCTCAGACACATAATTTTATTAATCAGAAAAAAATAATTACATAATATGATTTTGCAAGAGTTTACACCTGAACAACACAAACACTCTTGCAATGAGCTATTTATAAGCTCCATGTCCTAACTACCTCTAATTATGGATCACTCATTAAATAACAAGTGTCCATTTACAATAAATGTTATTCAAACCAACTAGCTAACTAATCTCCTAAAATAGAGCCTAAGATACGACACATTTGGAGAGTCATATCTAGTTACAACAATATGCTAATTC
>APFE030038910.1:0-11597 GCA_000404065.3 Pinus taeda | reverse complement strand
AGAAAAACTTTTACTGCTCCTTTTCCATAAGGAGTATGTTTTGTATCATCAGCAAGAAAAATGGAATTAAGTTGGCAATCTTGAAAATTCCAGAAAAAATCATGTCGACAAGTCATGTGCTGAGTGGCCCCGGAATCCAAGATCCAGGCATCTTCATAGTCACTTCTAAGATGGGATGAAAGTTGTGATGCTGGCGAGGAAGTAAAAACATATTCTGAGTTATCTTCAACTTGATCATTGGAAAATTGCGCTGAATGCTGCTGAAACTTAGGAATTTTATTAAGTGAAGTTCGACATTCTACTAAGAAACAGAAACTGCAAGTTTCTAATAAGAAATTGCTAATAAGATCACAGATGATCTTATCCGAATAAAACACAGAAATGAGCATTAAACACTAAAATAGCATTATTCTAATATTGTTCAATCATTACCATCAATTTAAAATTGGAGAGACTGTTGACTAGGACAGACCTAATGAATACCTTCAATTCTATCTAGACCTATACAACACCCCATGAAAGATACACAAGAACTATAATTTGATTACAAGTTTTATACAGACCCTAATCAAACACAATACACAACTCTACAACACTAAATGCAAACCCTAACATAATTAAACACAATCCTAACTAATAACTAGAACTTGTAATGCAATCCTTAACTTGACACAACAAACTATTAGTGCCCTCAACTTATTACAGTCCTAATTAATATATAGGCTTTAGAGTACAAAAGTCCATAAAAATTTAACAATGATACTTACCGAAACTCTTAATATTATGTAGTTTTGGAGCAACCAAGCCCAATATGTCCTTTTATAATGTCCTTTGCTCAACCCACAGTCCAATTGAAGAAACAAACTTTGACAACAATTGTGATAATGATGCAGTTTTTTGAATATTCAACTTGGACCTTTAATCAAGCATTATTACTCAACAAATTACCAAAACAAGGCAACACAACCAGATCATAACCTTAAACTCCAATCTGTGATGTTCTTTTATTGAAAATTACAGTCCTTTTGGCTAGTCCTTGCTCAAGACAAAATTTTCGCTAGTCTTGCAGTCCTGTAGTGGAGGTCCGAGACTTAATTGTAATGGAGAACTGAGACCCTGTAATGAAGCTCGTAATTGCATATCGGGACCCTGTAATGGAGGACCAAGACTGTTATATGTTTGAGGTATCTTGCTGTCCTTTGATGTCCTGTGGTAGAGGTTCAAGACCCCAATACAAGAACCGAAACCATTAACTGTTTCTTCGCTAGACCTATAGTTCATCTCTCTTCTTAACCAAGCTAGACACTTAATTTCCTCGCTGGACCTGTAATGATGCTTGAAACTGTGTGATATAGGCCTGGATTGAGACCTCGCTACCTTGCCCAAATCTTCGCTGACCTTTGGTGATTAGACCTGCAACAAAACCGAGTCCTAACAAAAATGGGTCTGTGTTAATTTACTTTGAGGGCAATCCGAAATTTCAGAGATATTCGTTCAGTTCATTGTCTACACTATGCCAAGGTTTCACAACATATATATAGTATGAGGGTTCTTAATTAGACGTTGGATAGGGCTCCTTGTTTGTTGGAGACTTAACTTCCATATGTGACAATAAACCATGATCATTTGACCATTGGGTGTTAAGGAGGGCTTCTTAATGTACGTTGGAGGAGTAATTCATAATATTTTAGAATGTTAAATATTTTAAAATATGTATCTTTTTATTCTAATGTAAGTGGATCACTTTAATATTTTTCCTAATATTTGTATTAATAATTATTGACTTAAATTATTTCTTATTAGTGACATACCCTTAATAACTCTTAATAACATCCTTAAGTTTGATATTAATAGCAAGCAAACCAATGATTGGCTTAGTGCATTTGGTTCTCCCAAGATTGTGAAGCCAATGATTGAGTTACTACCTTTGGTTCTTGAAGATATTCAACTTATACACAATGAGATTGCGGTGATAATCATTGTCATATATTGACAACAGTTGGTGAATAAGGTGTCATGTCACTACCCCTAGGGTTTTAGCCCACAAACTGGGTCTTCAACTTCAAACTCAATTTTCTCTCGAACCCGCTGAAACCACGGGGGGTACCATATATCAACATGAACATCTCATCGAGGAGAATCTATCTAGAAGGATCTTGACACGAGATTCCATGGATTGCCATGTCAAATTTGCCATCGAAGATCAAGGTAGCTCCTAGTGTTGCTTGGGTTGACATCAATGACAATGACCGATCAACACCCAAACCATCCTTCATAATTCAGTACTTAGTTGCTTTCAGTGTCAATGCTCTTCTTTTATGGTGAACTAAATGGCTAGGACATGACAAATTTTGCAAATAGTAAATGATGTTACTATACCATTCAAGTTGGCTTAACTTTTGAAAATCTGATGACCCTGAGTCCAAATCATTTTGACAAATCAGTCCTAGTGCCTTCTCATTCCCTTCAGTCAAGATTTGGGTCAACCCTTGGCCCTTCCCCAACTTGGTGGGTCTAATGTCTAAATCATATTCTTGAGTGTTAGGGACCCGCCTAGCCCTGGTCCCTAGGCACTTAGTTTGGGTTGGAATATCCTTCACAACAGAGTGGGGGACGAAAGCAATTAGTCTAGCATACCCCACGTATGTTCTGAATTGCTTAAGGGATTTGACTAAGGCATAAGCTTGCTTCTCCATGGTGCTATATTTTAGCTCAGACCCTTGAAGGGATCTACTCATAAGAACAATAGGTTGCTCATACCCTTCTTTACTCTTTTGAAGCAAGACCCCCGCAATAGTATCCTCATATGTAAAAGAGAAAATCAAAAACTCCTTAGAATAATTAGGGCTAACAAGAACCGATGCTCTAGCAATGGAATCCTTGATTTCTTGAAAAGCCTTTCTACCCTCATTTCCCTAAACAAACTTAGCATCCTTCTTCATAAGGGATTGAATGGGTTTAGTAATTTGAACATAATTTGGAATGAACCTTCTAAGAAAGTTGATCTTTCCTACAAAGGATTGAAGGGTCTGAATATTACGAGGCAAAGAGATCTTTTGAATTGCCTCAACTCTGTCAGGGTCAATCTTGATCCCATCCTTAGAGTTGATGTAACCAAACAACTTCCCTTCAGTCACTCAAAAAACAAATTTGGCAGGATTTAGGGAGATTCCATATTCTCTACACCTATTAAAAATATTCCTTAGATGATCCACATGAGAAACTCCATCTTTAGAAAAACCGTTAGGTTGTCTCGATAAATCTCAATAAATTTCGCAATTAGGCCCTTGAAAGCATAGTCCATAGCCCTTTGAAAAGTTGCTCTAGTGTTAGTTAGCCCAAAAGACATCCTTAAATATTCAAATGACCCCCATGGTGTGGTGAATGTATTCTTTATGTCTATCCTCCTCTTTCATGATAACTTGGTTATATCCTAAAACTCCATCCAACAAAGACATTATTCTTAATCTTGTTACCCTTTGCAATAAAATTTCCATATTAGACAAGGGATAATTGTCCTTTTTGTAGGCGAAATTGAGATTTCGAAAGTCCACACATACCCTGATTGACCCATTCTTCTTTCTTACAATAACCAAATTAGAACACCATGTGGAATGCCTAGTGTGAGCTATGATTCTAGTTTGTAGCATCCTTTGCAATTCCTTTTGCACCAAGGGGGTTAACTTAGGATTTATTTGCCTAAGTTTTTGCCTAAAGGGTTTGGCATTCTCATCCTTTCAAGGGATAGTATGCTCCATAACATCTTCCCTATATCCTTTCAACTCATCACAGGAGAAGGCCAAATGTAATGGCCCTTCTTAAATATTTTGCCAAGGAAAATCACAATAATGCCATTTTTGGCAATTTTGGGGCCTAAGGAAATTTTGGGGAAAAGTACTTGATGTAGGAGCATGAGGCTTGAAGACAAAAGACTTAGAATTTGATTCCAAAAATACAAAAAAAGTTTACAAGCAAAGGAGTGGTATCCTTTAGTTGTCAATTTACAAAGCTTTCTAGATAGGATTTGAGCTAGAATTCAGGGATTTGAATTATCTTGTAATTAATTCAAGTATTTAGGCTTAGTTGAGATTCTTGAGGAGAATATCATGCAGATTAGATGTTATCTAGGATTAGACAGATTCGATCCATTGATTTAGGATCTGATTGTTGAATGTAAAAGTATTTATGTAAGTTTTGAATTAGTTAAAGGGAATTTTGACAGATTTTGGCTGAGGAGAATTGGCATGTAAAATTTGGAATCTCTCTATATCTCTGTGAATACTATGCATGATTGGTCAAATCTCGGAGGTTTTAATTTTCTTCGAAATATTTTTGAGTTTTGTTAATTTCCAGTTTGAGCTCTCTAGAATTAGAGTTTTGTATAATCTTGTGTTGTCGCATCTAAATCTTCACTCTCTGTGTATTTAAATAAACTTGGCAGAAGTGCTAAGTCTGGCGAGCAAACCTGATAAATTTGTGAGAAACCCAGGAGAAGATTTGAATTGTCCGATCGGATAGATCCAACAGATCTAATGGTCATCACGTGCCAACAAGCGCAAACGTTAATCAGAATAGTAGAGCGGTCTTCGTAGGTGTAAGTAGTATCTCGCGCGGTCAAAAGGTGGTAAGTGGTATTCTACAATTTCACACGATTACCCTTAGCGGGTGACACGTAGCACGAGAAAACTACTTTTCTCGTGTGCCCTCGACCTGATATCGGTCGTGCAAGAATCCATGCGAGATTACGCGATAGCTGTTGGATCAAGCCAGATTGATCGATGGTGGGGATCGGCCAAGCTAGTTGGCGAGTGGGTGACGCGATAATCGTCGGATTGAGGAATAAGATTGACGACAAAGATTTAATGCACTAAAGGTTTGTGGAATGGCGGACGCGATAAGGTTATGAACTGGGGTTTTATTTCCTTTTTGGTTTCGTGGAAAATTTGAAGTTTTGCCATATATTGGGTTAATTAAAATAGTTCTACTATTTCAACAGAATAACTAAATTTGGAGGTTGATGACTAATACTCCAAACAGAACCCGAGAAGAAGTTCCACCCGAACTTGAAGAAATTGTTTCTAGTTTTGAACGATTATCCTTAACACCTGTAACCAACCCACCATTAGTGGTATCAGAGCAACGTACTGACACTGAGCAGGATCTCAAAGATCAGAAAAAGAAATCCAACATGGCTTTCAGAGTTGAAGGAAGACGTGGTGCTGGTCGAAGAAGATGAAGACCAATTGCAAATGCTGAAGTGTTGGAAGCTATGCAACAGATACAAGCGAGATTAGAAGCAGTGGAAATGGGAAATCAAAGAGATGTGGATGCTGGAGATGTCAGTGAGCCTGAAGTTGAAGCTGCAAAAGAAGAGGAACCTCCAAAAGTTACTCCTGAAATGAGATTCTTTAAATCAATGTTGGGATCTATATCTAAACCCAGACTTGAGGTTTCAGTTTATGTAGGAGGTTTGAACCCTGAGGAGTTGATAGACTGGATTAATGACATGGATAAATTTTTTGATTATGAAGAAATGGAAGAAGGAAAGAGAGTGAAATTTGTTGTCACAAAATTGAAAGGACATGTAGCACTTTGGTGGGATGGAGTGCTGACAGAAAGAAGGAGACTTGGTAAGCAGCGAATTAAAAATTGGAACAGGATGGTGGCAAAGGTGAAAGGTAACTTTTTGTCGAGTAATTATCAACAATCATTATTTAGACAAATGCTGAATCTTAGACAGAGGTCTTTGATAGTGAAAGAATACACAGAGGAATTTTACAAAGTGAGCACAAGAGCTGGACAAATTCAATATAAAGACGAGAAGGTTGCAAGATATATAAATGGTCTCAGAATGGAGATCTAAGATGAGATAAGTGTGCTCTCTCCTTAAATAGTAGAAGAGGCTTATCAGATGGTACTGAAGGCTGAAGAAAAAGTCACGAGGAAGAAATCTGCCAAAAGTAGAGGTACTTTCCAAGGAAGAGGAAGTCAAGGTGGTAGAGGAAGATCTACAACACCTAGAGATGGAGCTAGCAGCAGCTCGAATCAGCGTACGCCCACAGGAAGAGATGCAAGTGGCAGAAGGAGTTTTTTCAAAGGAAGAGGAGGCAGAGGGAGAGGAAGAGAAATTAGATGTTACAGAGCCTATGAGTACCCAGAAAATGCAGGGACAATTCGGAGAAATGTAATTGTTGCTCAGATTGATGAGGAAGCAGCAAAGGTGCCAGAAGAAGAAAATGTACTAGAGAAAGGGGAATATTTGGCAGGTAACAAAGTTTTGTTAAAGGTAGCAAAGTAAGTTGTTGAAACAACGTAGAGAAAGACTTTGTGTAGAATTTTGTAGAATTTTTCCACAAATCAGCTAGCTCTGATACCATGTAGAATTTTCTCTATAAATCAGCTAGCTCACTGATATCATGTAGAAATTTCACCTGCAGATCCAACTGATATATTTAATGTACTAAAGCATAATACTAGATCTACATCTACCATAAACTTTGTGGAAGCTAATAAACCATTAGCAACATCAAGCATGAACACATATAACTGATAAGAAGGAATCAATCACACATAACACAAGATATATCTAGGGGAAAGCACCAGCATAAAACCCCAACCATGTATTATCAATCAAGTGGAAATCCTCTTCAACATACAAAAAGAATCAGCTCAGTAGCTATCCTGCTCTCTTTGTACTCTGATGATCTCCAATCAGAAGATGAAAATCAAGGACTACCTAGGCTTCAATATATAGGCCACAAGTCCTCCAATCTCCTATAATAGATCCTTCTCCATGCAAGGAATACTTGCTAGAAATATTCAAGCATCTGATAGTGCACTGTCCCACATCTGATCTCAACTGGGTCTGTGACAGAACTGACATGCAATAGTTATCCATGAGTGAATTCTCAGTTATCTAAAATAATAGTTGTCACATGCATGCAAGCATTTATTTTATTATTTTAACAACTTGTTAAAATAATCTAATGGGACTTGACTAGTTAAAACTAAGTCAACTAATTGTCTCATTATAGAACTCATACTTATTCCCTCAAGGAGTGGAGGAAATTAAGGATAAATTCCTCAATTAATGGGACAACTCATGTGCAAGCTCACAAAGACTTCAAATTCGAATTTCTTTAACTAATTAACTCAACTGAATTAATTAATTAATATTTCCAACTGTTGTTAAGACCAAAATTAATTTTACTTCCTATAGATAGACTAGGGATTGTTATAAATAGGAAGGGACCTAGAAATGCTATTTTTAGCATTTCTTGTTGCACACTTTTCAACACTCCCTCTCAACAAGAAAGGGATTATCAGCAACCATGATCCTGTCTCTATGGAACTCAAACTTGCCCTTTGACAATGCCTTTGTCAAAATATATGCATCCTATTCCTCGGTCGAAATATACTGCAACATCATGATCCCCTTGACCACACAATCCCATAGATGATGATAGCAGATATCTATATTCTTAAACCTGTCATGAAACACTGGATTCTCAGAGAGTTTAATGCAACTCTGATTATCACAATATATCATCGTCGGAACTGTCATCTGAACAAACAATCCCACTAGGATCTTCCACATCTAGATGGCCTCACATGCAGCCTGACTTGCTGCCATGTACTCTGCCTCCGCTGAGCTATGCAACTGATCTCTATTTCCAGCTATACCAAGAAACTGCAGCTGACCCAAGGTTGAAGATCCCTCCAGAAGTGTTCTTCCTGTCTGATGGACTACCTGCCCAATCTGCATCTGTGAAGCCTTAGAGCTTCACTCCCTCTATCCACTTGTACCATAATCCATACTGTGTAGTGCCTCTCAGATATCTCAGCACATGATTTGCCGCCTTCCAAAATAACTTGGTTCGTTGAACCATAGCTTGACTCAGTTGGTTCACTGCAAAGCACAAATCTGGTCATGTGTTCACTAGATACATGAGTGAACCCATAAGCTACCGATAAACTGTAGCATCTACTACCTCACCTGAAGTAGCATCCTCCTTCCTCTAGTTACCTGCTAGAGGAGTCTCCATGGGCTTGCACATATCCATGTGGAAGTGCCTTAGTATCTCATTGGCATACTTGCCTTGAGAAACAAATACTTCCCCATCTCTCTGCCACACCTGCATGCCTAGAAAGTAGTGCATGAGGCCCATGTCCTTCATCTCAAACTCTCTTGCAAGATCCTTCTTGCAAGACTCAATCAACTCATCATCACCTGTCAAAATCAGATCATCAACATAAAGTGCAATAATCAATAGCTTACCATCTACAATGATTTGGTAGAGGTTCACATCTGCTTCACTCTTGGTGAAGCCCAACCTGGTGAAATAGCTTTCGATCTTGGTACACCAAGCACGAGGTGCTTGCTTCAGCCCATACAATGCTCGCTTGAACCAACACACATGTGACTCACGATCGAAGGTCTAAAATCCTTCGGGCTGCTCAATGTATACCTCTTCCTCAATCTCCCCATTGAGGAAAGTTGTCTTCACATCCATTTGATGGATCTTCCAACCCATTTGTGTTGATAGTGCTAGAATCGATCTGATCGATGAGTACCTTGCAACAGGAGCAAAGGTCTCATCATAGTCAATGCCCTCAACCTATGAGAAACCACAGGCAACAAATCTTGCCTTGTTTTTCTCAATACTGCCATCAACTGCCTACTTTACCTTGTAAAGCCATCGGGAAGTAACCACTAACTTGTCCCCTGGTCTAGGAACAACATCCCATACATTGTTCCTCATGATAGAGTCATACTCCTCTATCATAGCATCCATCCAAACTGGTTGTTGCACTGCCTCCTCAAAAGAAGGATTGGTCGTTACACACTCCCCAACCAGGGCCATGTAGCCAGTGTATCTATCGGGATATCTCTTCTATCTACAATGAGAGGATGGCTGCCCCACATTCTCTCTCGTGTCTTGCATCAATCTGTCAGCTTCTCGAGAGCATTTCCACCCCTCCCTAGAAGACTCTCTAGTAGTGGTGATATCCACCACTAGAATCTCTGCATGCGGTTGCTCCGCATCATCAGGAGGCTCGTCCTCCTTAGGAACTAGTTGTTCCTCATCATCACCATGCAACTTGAGCTCCCTCTCAAGTGACTCTCACATGGCTCACTACTCATCGAAATTTAGATCCCTGTGCATTATTGTCCTCTGACTGGTAGGTAGAAACACCTGATAGTTGTGAGGTGTATTCGTATACCCCACAAGTATTCCCAACTCAGCTATTGGGTCTAGCTTCTTCCGAGCATTTGTGGTCACATGAAACTAACTGGTGATCCAAATATACAGAAGTGACTCACATCTGGCCGCTTCCCTAAAAAAACCTGTATAGGTGTCTTCATCCCCAAAATACGATGAGGACTTCTGTTCTGAAGATACACTACTGTATTGCATGCCTCAGCCCACAGATGAAGTGGTAGGCTTTGGTCATGCAGCATCACTGGAGCTACTCCCACAATAGATTTGTTCTTCCTTTCGGCCACCCCATTCTGTTGTGGGTTATGAGGTGTCGTGAGTTCCTGTTTAATTCCTTCTGAAGCACAAAATTCTTTAAACTACTGGGAAAGATACTCTCCACCGTTATCACTTTGCATTGCCTTTATCTTCCTCCCTGGTTCTTTCTCTGCCAAAGCTTTGAACTCACAAAACTTCAAAAAGGTTTGATCCTTCTTTTGCATGAATTAGATCCAACATCTACGAGAAAAATCATCTATAAAAATAACAAAGTACCTTTGCTTTGCGGTGGAGGCTGTAGAGAAGGCCCCACATACATTTGAATGAACTCGATCTAGAATTGCTCTTGCTCTACCATCCCGATCATGAAAGGAAGCCTTCGCATACTTACCCAGAGTACAACCTTTGCATGTGCTTGTCTGCTCTAGTTTGCACTTGGGTAATCCAGTAGAAATTTGTTGCATGATCTTCAAGGCCCCATGATGCAAGTGGCCCAGTCTTCTATGCCATAACTTGCCAATATCTTGGCTGTGCACCTCTTCTGCCTTGGAACTAAGAACAACACAATCTTCTATCTATAGTTTGTAGAGATTCTTAATTCGAATTCCAATCTATTTGGTCTGTCCAGTGCCGATATGCCTTAGGAAAACCTTTCCCAAACTAAAGACTACATCATAGCCTTTATCCTCAAGCATAGAAATAGACACAAGATTATTTTTTAGCCCTGGTACATAATAACATTAGAAAGAGTGAGGGGAGAACCATGCTCCCTCTGAAACATAACCGTACCTCTACCCGAGACATAATACTTTCCATCATCGCCCATCTTGATTCGTATCTGGAGATCCTTCTCCTCCAAAGTGCTGAAAAGATTCTTGTCACCTGACATGTGGAAAGAAACTCCACTGTCCAAATACCAAACACATCCCATGCTGGATGAAACCATGCACGCAATAAGCAAGAAATCCATCTCAAACTGTGAAGCTAGTGCATCACCATCAGATTCCTTAGAGGAACCTTTCTTCTTGGACTTCCTCTTTGGGCAATTATTAGCATAATGACCCAACTCATGATAATGAAAGCATCTCACCTTCAACTTGTCAAACTTTTTCCCTCCTTGAGAAGACTTGGAATGGGATGCCTTCCCTTTCCCTTTCTTAGCTTTAGAAGCTAAAGCCAAGTTCTCTTCATCATCATGTTTTGATGAAGAAGCTCCATCCTTGGTGCTTCGTCTGATCTCCTCCTGCATCAAATCCGACCATAGTCATTCCCAATCTGGCAGTTTTTCCCTTCCATTCACTGAGTCCTAGTAGTTATGCCAGCTCTTAGGAAGGCCAAGGAGTGCTAGACTCACCATATCCTCATCAACTGTAGTGACTCCTACGCTTGCAAGCTCATCTTTGCAGGTGGTGAGCTTGTTCAATAACGTAGAAATAGAGTCACCCTTCTCACACTTGATCTTTCGAAGCTTGTCCTTCAGTGCCAACTTCCTTTGATCATTGCTATTCTGATATAAATCTTTCAATGTTTTCCATATTGTAAAAGGAGACTCCTTCCCATGGAGGCTTGAGACTATGTGATCTAGAACACCCTCCAAGAGAATTCTCCTAGCTCTAGCCACACATTTACCCCATTCCACCAGCTCAGTCTTGTCAGTAGGCTTAGGGACTTCTTGATCAATGAAATCCTTAAGACCATTATCTTCGAAAACTGCCTCCATGCGATCCTTCCAAGCTATATAGTTTGAGCTGCCATCAAGGGCATATTCAAGCCTCAAATCATTGAACGCCATTGATGAAATAGATGTGATAAGAACTTGAGATCTATATCAAGAATAAGAAACTTCGAATTCCTCTTGCTAGTATACTGTTCTTGCTTGATCACTTGTGCTCCGATACCATGTAGAAATTTCACTTGTAGAACAAACCGATATATGCAATTTCCTAAAGCATAATACTTGTTCTACTTCTACAAAACATTAAGTGGAAGCATAATCGAAATCATGCGCAACATCAAGTAGAAACATGCATAACTGATCAAGAGAATTAATCACACATAACACAAGATATATCCAGGGGAAAGCACCAGCATAAAACCCCAACCATGTATTATCAATCA
>APFE030038909.1:0-52069 GCA_000404065.3 Pinus taeda | reverse complement strand
AAGGGCAAGCAACCTGAGGCATGACTCATTTCACCGACTGCCAGATCGCCCCTGAGAAGTAGACCAGATTTACTGATACCAATTTAGTAGGATTTTGTTTCATAGATCTTTTTAGTTTAATAGTATTTAAAGACCCTTTCATGCATTTAGAAGAGGTCGTAAAAGTTTTGTATATGACTTAAACCCTGAAGCTGCACTATTGTACTTCAGGGATATTCTATTATGAAACTTGACCAATTATTCCGAATTTGATGAGGAAGGCTTTTATGCAATTGTGCACTATTGTCATTGTTTGAAAGCATTTCTGTGTTGAAGAAGGAATTTTGAATAGCGATTGATATTTCGAATCGACCTACAGCTCACATGGTACTATTATCTGCGTCTGTATTCTTTTTCGTTATATGAATTGTTATTGAAATCGCTCTTGCCATTATCGCTTATATATATATATATATGTGTGTTTTTCATAGCATTCTTTATGCATTCCACTATTGGTTGTTTATCGTATGCTCTTCTTTCAGATGTATATATGTATCGATGATATGAACAGTGAATGTAGTAATCTGTATGCACCGCTTCATTGTGACTATTCATGTGAAGCAATCTTTGAATGATTGAACATCCTTTATTTATTTCGCAGAGTCATCTATATGCTTGATAAATAGATAAAGATTATTTAACGCTACATTCTGAATGAATAAATTGTTCCCGAGATTAGTATTAGTTTCCCTACTTTTGTCAATAGAGTAAGTCATTCGCCTATCATTCAAGCAATTGATTCATCACCCATCCATCCCTTTTATTTCATTATCGGGAAACTGGTCCCGTTATCTCCAGTCGGAGCCACCATTCCAAACGGAAAAGGAGCTGTACTAAGGTCCGGACCGGGTGGTTATCCCCGATGTTGTGGCAGCGATTTCCGAGGCCTCAACACTAGGATTGATAGAAACTATTATATTCTCTTTCTGAATACATCCATGAACCTAAAATAAGGAGAAACCATCATAAAATAACCCCTTACATGTCTCATTCCCCTGTTTTCTAGCATAAGACCATTTGTCTAAAAATACTTTTTCAAACTCTTCATTTGTAAGTTTGTACAACTTCTTGTTGTCAAGTGATCTAAACCATTTGGCAACTTCATCCTCCAAACCAAGCCATACTAAATTTTTCCACTTTTTCCCATATAAGAACTTTTCACTTCTTATTAATTCTTCAATAGTAGGGCCATCATCTTTTCCTGAAAAAACATCTTGCTAGAAGCCATGAAGAGGGTTTTGAGAAAAGTTCACTTACTTGATGAAAATTTAAAGTGGCCATAGTTCAATCAATATTGCTCAGAATCTTTATTATGACTTGTTTTCGGACATGGAACGACCATTCTGCATCTTCACATGTGATAGAAATCCCGATCTGGGCATTGGAATTTCCATTTTGTGCTGCATTTGTCTCATCATCATAAAAAATTCTAAAAAGAGAGCTGATTTTAAATCAACGAGATCTCCCTCATCTAGAATTCGATTTGACCAATTTGTTTTTTTGAAATTGGGTAATTTTTCAAGATGATCTCAGATTCATAATTATTTTCTCAAAATTCCCCACAAAAATGACAAAAATTAACTAGAGATCTGTCGTCCATGAATTTTCATCAAAAATTTTCTGCAACACAGCTAATTTTTAAATTAGCGATATCTCCCTCATCTGGATTCCGATTTGGCCAAACTTTTTTTTCTTTTAAATTGGGTATTTTTTTGCAAAGAATCTAGGTATGCAATTTTTTTCTTCAAAATTTCCACAAGAAGTTATAGATCTGATCTGCAAACTTGCCGCCCCAAAAAATTCCTACAAAAACAATAAAAAATTTCTCTGCTTTGCCCAAGAAAATTCTCTAATACTACTTGTAATAGATTTGGCCTGCAAATATATGAAAATACAAAGATACCTAGAAATAACAAGATCAAATAACAAGATTGAATATAGAAATGCTTCTCTTTATTAATCAAACCCTTAAGATAGGGTAACACCATACAACTACTCTTTAAGGAAGGAGAACACTCCAGAAGCCATATGCTTATTCATACAATATTCCTTGACACCTTTCAATGGGGTGTCTCTAGCCTCTATATAGGATTCATACATACAATACCATGGGTCATTACCATGGTTCTCTCAATCCTATACATCAAATATCATGGGCTTATCACACTATTGCTAAATACTTGTGGTCTCTTACATGATGCAGGTTAACAACTTTATTTATTAACTATGGCACATCCCATTATTAAATTATTCCCTTCAGTACCTCCCTTTGTACCCCATACTATCCCCCTAGGTATACTACACCCTTGTTGTCTTGAGGTTGGTTTCGCTTTCAATCAAGAAATTGTTCAAACACTCAAGGCTCCTCATCACTCATCTGTATGCATTGAAGATCCATCTCACTCATAGATCACACTTCCTCAACTCGAACTACATGATCCCATTGCTCATGCATTAGAGGATTCTTACATTGCAAGCACTCGTTCGCGATGCAAGTTATATTTTTTTCTTTCGTTTGCTTTCATGTCTCAATCAAGAGCATTCTTTTGCTTCAAAGTTGCATGTAATATCACACAACACCATGATAAGTCCACAGACTATCTGTCATGCATGTGCACTCTCTTATGTCCTGTGGGCACTTTGAAACATGAAGTGCGGTTGTCTTCACTGTTATATCTTTCTTGTATGCTGGTCCACATGACTGGGTTACTCGCAGACCAAGCCTTCACCAACATGGGTCTACCAATGCACTGATGGCTGCATTGGAAGTATCAATTCATGTGATCAGGTCCATGCACCGTTAGTGTAGGAGTAGGAGTAGCATTTTCTTATAGTTGTTTTCTTGCATGCTTGTTTTCTTTCATGATTTGATTGCTTGTTTGCTTGTTTTCTTGTTTGTTTACTTGCTTCACTTTAATTTTTGCTTCTACTCTTGATTTTCTTTGCTAATTGTTAGTTCGTTTGCTTGTTTCATTTGTAGGTTAGTTCACATGAAACCATGTGTGACTCATGAAATGAGATGGGTAAAGTACAAGAGGGTTTGTACAACTATCACTAATCAGTTATTTGTCATCTTGCCTATGTATGATGAAATTTTTAATATTAGTCCATGATACATTGAAGGAAAATACATACTCTTCGAAGTGAACCTTGGCGTAAACACAACACTTGCACCCTAACTAGTGTCACCTTCTCTAGTTGATCGTTTTTAGGTTAACCCTTGTCAGCTCAGTCAAGTAGAGTAAGGTGAGGGGGGAAACCTTAATAGGCATGTCAGAGATAAAATAAATTACTTCTTTGGTGGAACAACCTCCTCTGCTCTCAATAAGTCAAGGTACCTCTTCCGCCTTTGAAATGAATAAGTATCGTGCACAGTGAAAATGAAAAATGAAAAAAATGAAAAGTTAAAAAATTCAAAATGAAAAATGAATAAGGCAAAATAAGAGAAAGGCTTCCTGCGCAAGGAGCTGATGCAAGTAATTCCACAGGGGTACTGACCAGCCTTGCTGGCAATGGAGCCATGCTTGTGTTCCTATGTGACTCCACCGGGGTACTATCTAGGCCTTCTGGCAATGGAGCAACACTAGAGATAAAACTAAGACTCTGTCGACTATATTGCTTGTGCACCTATATGCCCCTCAACTCCAATCGAAACAACTATGTTTCCTTGGCTTGAAATGTGTGTCAATTGACCAAGAGTTTGGCAGATGCTGCATCTTACATCAAGCTAGTGTGGAGCCAAGATGAGCTAAGAATTGAACAATACTTCTAGAGGTGTTAGATTCGTTTTCACAAACAAGGTCCATTCAGAGAACTGGAGTTCTACCAATGTGTTGCCAAGTGTTGTAGAAGATACAACCACCCTCCAAAATTTTCCTTAGCATGTTTTGGAGCCTCCCATACCAACCTTACATAACACTTTGTCTTGCTTTGTCAAGTACTCAAGTATTAGTTTTTTCCTCACACAAAGGCGACCTGTCGATCACAGTTGATCCATTCCCCTCACAAGCTACTTACCTAGACTTTGTCCAGCAGTAGGCTAAGTAGCTTCTCAGTGAAATTTGTGCATTTATGGAGGGAAAATAACCTTCCGTAAAGGAATTACACAATTCCCTCTGACAGCCTGCTAGGCTCTAAGATTGCGCAATCTTGCCAGCCAACCCTCCCAATAGGATTTGTGCAACTTTTCCCATCAACAAGTTGTTCAGCCTAGGATTTGCACAAATCTGGGCAAAAGTTAGCTTCTCTACCCAGAAATTGCACAATCCCCTTGGGTAGTCAACCCAGCTTATAGTCAGAAATGCACATTTTTCCCAACCAGTTGAGCACTAGCATGCATGGATAATCCGGTTGACTAGTTCCACCTGAGATCGAGGAAACTTGAGTTGCATGCATGCATGACTTGATCTTCCTAGAATAGAAAGAGGCATCATGAAAAAGAAATCCCATGAATTAGGGAGCTATTTTTAGTAGCCGAGGGTTACATGCAAAGTTGTTTTAGAAGTTTCCCTCCAAGTGTCATTTTTTCCTAGATTTGTGGCATGCGCTTCTTGAGACCAAACTTATTTATTTAACGCATAATAGATCATTCATTCACATCGATATTGGAGCTATGACATCACAAAGCACATCTAGGACTCTTCGACACATCTGACTCTTTTTCAACATTTCTGTCGCTTTTTAGGTATTTGCTTGTGTGAGTGTTGTTTGTTTGATTTCTTTGGACACCTACTATCGTTTACATATATTCTAGCTTATAATAGCTCTGTTTTGATTTTATTTTCTATCTCACTATTTTTATATGCATGAAAATATTTTGCATGGATGTTCGCCTAACCATCGAATGACCTCACCCACATGCATGTTGATTGGTTTGCTCAATCTTCCATTCATGTTTTGCATGTCGAATTTCTTTCAGTTGCTCGTCTGTAAGTTGGGCCAACCTTGGCATAGTATCTGCCTTCACCAAGGTTGCATTACACATTTTGGCCCAACACTGGCCTCCTAGATTGAATTGCACATTTCTAGAGGTCAATGGTTTCTTGGCCCAAAAAAATGTGCAAATGTGTCCTTGGGCCAGTAGTCTTTCCCAGCTGGAATCTCACATTGCGCAATCCCAAAGCCAACTACCCAAATGGATTGCACATTTTGTAGATCCAGTAGCTAGTCTAGCCTCCCAGCTAGTCCAGACTACCTTTTACGCAGTTCTAGCAGGTAGTCACTCAACCTCCCAGTGAAATTTGCGTAATCTTGCTCATCAGTGCCCTAGGTATGTGCTGTTTCCTTTCCCATATGTGCTTTGTTTTCATTGACATATTTCTTGCCATGCATGGTGCTTGTTTCTAGATCTTTCAAGTGTTCATCTGTCTCAATGGCTTCCAAGAGAATAGGGTCCTAGGACACTGATGGTGTTGTAGCTGGAACAACAGTTGAATAGGTGTCCTTTAGCATGTCAATCTATGAAGATACGATGCTGTATCTAGACAAGGACATCATACTAAAGTGGCAAGAGGTGAATGAAACATTCGTAGGTACTTTTGGGGAGGACCTTGAAGATCGTCAAGTGTACATGGAAATTCATAAGTCCGACCTATACCGGATTGCATGCAAATACCCTGTCTTCCCATGTACAGATATGATTCACTGGATCGTCTCTCACAGTGATCCCGAGACGATGACCTTGAGCAGTGTCAGTGGGATGAAGCTTGCAACCTTCTGGGCATGAGATTATGATGAAATGTATCAAATGGGTGATCCCATGACTATCATGACCCCTCCTTTCAGCTTGCTCAATAGAAGAGGCCACTCTAGAGACATTCTGAAGGGTTGGGTAAAGGACCTGGCTCATTTCAAGATGACCCCTAATCGGATCTATAAGACGAAGACATTGAGGAAGGCATACCAATACTTGGTCATATTCGCATGTCGGTTGAGTGGCCTATCAAGCACTAAGAGCATCCCTCAGAGTTGGGTGGTTGTGCTTGATCTAGGTGGATATTGGTGGCCACCCACCAATTCCAATTAGACCCCCGCCTTTGTTTCTTTAAGCTTTTCAGTTTCCTTAATTATATCACAATTTACTATTTTTAGCAGCTTTTCAGGTCCTGAACTTCCGGAGCCTTTTTGAGGCCCTAAACGATGTTTTTTGGTAAACATAGGAGCAACATGGGCCGATGGACCGATGTTTCTCTTCCCAAAGTTGTAGTTCTCAGATAGATATTTCTAACGAGATATTTTGCGCATCAAACGAAGATCATATGCTAAAGTTATGACCCTGGGAAGTTTATGTACCAAAGTACCCAAATGGGGCCCACAATTTGGCGTTTCATCTTCTAGGGTTAGGTTTTTGGATGTTTATGGTTTTCCATTGTTTCTCAACAATAAATAGGTTTTCGAGCTTCATTGTAACACAGTTTAGAGGCATGTAGTTTCCACATCTCTTCTTAGAGATAAGCCACCATCGCCCTAGCTAGTTTATTTCTATTTATGTTTGTAAGCATATTTCAGTATTTTACAGTAATGAAATGAAGTATTATACCTGCTGCATCTCTATATGTATGGTTATATCTGTAATTTGTTGCATTCCTATTTAAATCCAAATTATTGGTATCAGAGCGGTCCGCTCTTTCTCTATCTTTCTTTGCATGTCCCCAACGAGGTCGAGATATAAGGATTTAGGGCTTGAACTGGTCAAACCTTTGCAAGACCAGCCTCACAAATCCCAACAGCCTCCCATGGTAGATGAAAAGAAAGATGAGGGGGCAGGAGATCCTATCAAAATCTTACTTGCAGAGACCCTCGAGTGACAAAGGAACACGATGATGGACAACTTTGCCCAGATCCTTCAGCGGCTACCCAGGGGTGACACATGTACTTCTAGCGGCTACTCTGGAAGTACCACACCCTTTAAGGTACAAGTTAACTTTGACATTCCCATATTTGAGCATCAGATAGATACATACTCCATAAATAAATAGTTAAATCTGCTAGAAGGGTATTTTTCTGTTCATGATTTTTCCAGCCAAGAAAAGATTACTTTCGCTCTTCTCAAAGTCGCCCCCCACATCAAGGACTGGTGGGAAACCTACTGTGAGTAGAAGGATGAAAGTACGACCTCACTATTTTCAGCTGCACCCACTTGGAATTCATTCCAAGTTGCCATCAAGGAGTAGTACTACCTTATTGGAAGCTATGAGGATCAAGAAATAAAGTGGACCACACTGTGGTAGGGAAGGGACCAAGACATGCCAGAGTTTACCAATATTTTACATACCCTTTACACAAAGTTGGGTATCAAGGATTTAGAGCAGAATTTGGTACTCAAATACCAAGGTTGCCTACATAGGTACATCTAAGAGGAAATAGATCCTAAACATCTCCTTGCTCAGCACAGTGTACCGATATATTGTCAAGATTGAGAAAAAGTTTAAATAGAAGAAGTGAGACTTTGGATCTACGAATCTGAAGCAAGGGAAAGGTGCCCCCAAACCGTAGAAAAAAGGAAAAAGCCAAGGTAGGGTGGCCCAAGACAACCAGCCAAAACTGCAAGCAAAGAAAAACACCATGAAGCCAAAAAAGGACACAGGAAAGTGGTGTGAGTTCCATAAGAGCTCCACTCACAACACAAGTGAGTGTCGGGCCAAGTTGTCACTGGTGGCCAAGCTAAACGTTTCAGAATCAGATGCATGTTCCGACTCTGAGTCAGAACCTGAAAAGGGGAATGATAAAGGGAAGCATATGATGCGGAGCCCAACGCCACTGTTGCCACCATGAAGATCCAGAAGGAGGAACCGGAAGATCTAGAAGAGGAGGAGTGACTCTTTCACTTCCAGATGTGGGTAAATGATTCCCCGCTACAATTCATTATCGACAGCGGGAGCTAAAAGAACCTCATTTCACAGATGGCGTGAAGCAGTTGGGCTTACCAACCACAACACATCCACAACTATACACCATCAGGTGGCTTCACCAAGGACGAGACCTTTGCGTGAGCCAATAGTGTCACCTTCCATACAACATCAAGCCCTTCACAAATGAGGTATTATGTGACATTTATCCCCTTGATGTTTGTGATGTATTATTAGGACAACTATACTTTTGGAAGTGACATGTTGTGTATTAATCAAGACCCAGTGCTATTATTGTTACTTTGGGAAATAAGTTGTACAGGATACGAAAGGTAGTACCACCTACCATCATCTCTTTGGTTACTGCAAAATAATGTAGTAAACTCATTTCCAAAACTAGGAAATTTGTTTTCCTAATGATACACCCTCCAGGAAAGAAGAAGACAGTGGCCATGACCTCTAGACAAGGCCCCTCCACACGATAACTATAGATGGACAAGGTCATGGAGGAGTATGAGGACATCTTCACCTCCCTTGCAGGGGCTCCTCTGCACTGTCAGGTCACATACTCCATCGATATGACCCCAGGTGCACCGCTTCCCAATGGACCAATCTATCAATGCTCCATTCTGGAGAAGGATGAAATCAAGAGGCAAAGTCAGGAGCTATTGCAGAAAGGTCACATCCATATGAGTTCATCGCCTTGTGGGAACCTGATCGTGTTGGTATAGAAGAAGGATGGGACTTGGAGACTTTGTATTGACTATCGAGCGTTGAACAAGATCACTGCCTGTAATAGGTACCTGATCCCATGGATTGATGACCTCCTGGACCAACTGAAGTGGGAAAAATATTTCAGCAAGATCGATTTGAAGTTAGGATATCACCAGGTACCAATCGAACCCTCATTTGTGTGGAAGGTTTCCTTCAAAGCCAAGGAGGGCTTTTTTGAATCGTTGGTTATGCCTTTTGGATTGAAAAATTCTCCTACAACCTTCATGAGGCTAATGGATGACATCTTGCAGCCATTCATCAACTCATTTGTAGTGGTATACTTGGATGACATCCTGATCTTCAACAAGAGTTGGGAAGAGCACCTCCACCACATCTGACAAGTTCTCCAAACACTGCGGCAACAAAAGTTATGTGCCAATTTGGAGAAATGTACTTTTGGCATGACTCGGGTTCAGTATCTGGGATACATTATTAATGAACAAGGGGTGCATGTGGATCTAGCCAAGATCCAAGTCATTCAGGATTAGCCATCTCCAACCACTCTGACAGAGCTCCACAGCTTTTTGGGTCTTGCCAACTTCTACCGCAAGTTCGTGTTGGGATTTTCTTATATCACTTGGTCCTTGAGTCAAGTCACCAAGGGAGGAGCAAAAGAAAAATTCTTTTGGTCTGAATCTCAGTAGAAGGCATTCATAGATTTGAAATATCGCCTCTACTTTACACTAGTGCTCACATTAACAGACTTGCAATAACCATTTGAGGTCGAGACAAATGCCTCTGACTATGCTATTGGGCAGTCCTTACTCAACACGGGTATCCAATGGCATATCATAGTGAGACACTTTCAGACATAGTTCGGAAGTATCCCACTTATGATAAAGAGATGTATTCCATTGTACAGCCTTGTTGATAATGGAAGCATTACATTTTGGGAAAGGAAAGGGTCATCCGCATATACCATCGGCCCCTGTAGTTCATACAGACACAAGGGAAATTGCAGAATGATCACCATCATATGTGGTCCACATACCTACAATAGATCCATTTGAATATCAAGTATAAGAAGGGCATCACCAATAATGTTCCATATTTCCTCAATCGACCACCGATCATGGCGTTAACCACCATGCTGAACTCTTGTGGGCACAAGACTTCCGATTGGCCTCTTCTCTACAAAAGTGACCCAGAATTTGGCCACACATACCAGACTCTCTTGGAGGGTCAGCATGTTCCAGATTTTCACCTCTAGGATGCCCTGTTATGCCACCTAGGTCACCTTTGTGTTCCCTCAAGTGAGGGTGCCAAGATGATTTGGGAAGCACACTACAGTAGGGCTGCTGGGCATTTCGGGGTTGAGCAAATGGTGGTAGTACTGCAAAAGTATTTCTATTGGCTGAATCTTTGACATGATGTCGGGAAGTACATCAGATAATGCACTGCCTGCGCCATTTCCAAACCAACCATCAAGAAGCAAGGCCTCTATACCTCACTGCCTCCCCCTAGTCGATTTTGGGAATCCATCTCCATGGATTACATGTCATGCCTTCCTTCTACTAAGCATGGAAATGACTGTGTTTTTGTTGTTGTCAACAGGTTCTCAAAGATGGCCATTATGGTGGCCTGCAAGAAGAATATCATAGTAGAAGCCACTACTAAACTCTTCTTTAAATGAGTGTGGGTACACTTTGGGATCCCACAGTCTATCATCTCAGATTGGGAGAGTAGGTTCCTCAATACATTTTGGTCTAGTCTTCAGTCGATGTTGGACACCAAACTCACTAAGTCCACAGCCTTCCATCCCCAAACTGATGGTCAGATAGAGGTTGTCAACAGGATGATCGCACACATTTTGCACATGTACAACTCAAAGCATCCATGGACATGGGATGAAAGCCTCCCCTATGTTCAACACAACTGTAAATGGGCTCTCCACAGCTCGACTAGCCACAACCCTTTTCAGGTGGGCTTGGGATTCTAGCCACTATGTCCCATTGATGTGGCCATGCCATTTGCAGCTACTCACATAGATTCGGCTCATGTCCAGTCCGAAATAGATAAGGAAAAAAACTTCATTGAGCACATCCAACATATTTTCCAGTAGGTCCACGACATTCTGGAAAAATAAAATGCTAAGTACAAGCAGTGACATGATCAACATCGGGTGCCACACAAGTTTCAGGTGGGTGACAAAGTCTGGTTGCATTTGCAAAAGGAACGCCTTACCGAAGCCTATCAGAAACTCAAACCACTCCGATATGGTCCTTACAGCATTACCAAGGCTATGGGAGACAATGCATTTGAGCTCAGCATTCCCCCATTCCTAGGCTTGCACCCAGTGTTCAATTTGGATCGCCTTCGGCCATACTTTCCACCATTACTAGACACATATGACATTGCAGAACAACTCACACCCACATAGTTAAATCCTGATTGCATGAAACAAGATGAAACTAATCAAATCATGGACACACAGCTCAAGCACACTTGTTAGCAGAATATCTAACTGTATCGACTTGTCAAAGTAGGCCAACTCCTTCACTAGGGCAAGTGGCTCACCAGGGACCAAGTTCAGCAGAAGTTTCCTCATCTCATGGAGGAACTCAACGCAATGGGGGAAATTGATTCTTAAGGGGAGAGGAATGATCCACGTGGATATTGGTGGTGATCCACCAATTCCTCTTGGACCCCCACCATTGTTTCTTTTAGCTTTTCAGTTTCTTTAATTGTAGCACAATTTACTATTTTTAGCAATTTTTCGGGTCCTGAACTTTTGGAGCCGTTTTGAGGCCCTAAACGATGTTTTTTGGGACAAGTGGGAGAAACATGGGGCCATGGACCATGTTTCTCCTCCAAAATTTATATTTCTTGGATAGATCTTTCTAACGAGATATTGTGTGCATCAAACAGAGATCATATGCCAAAGTTACAACCCCAGGAAGTTGATGTACCAATTTACCCAAATAGGGCCCACAGTTTGGCGTTTCATCTTCTAGGGTTAGGTTTGGATGTTTAGGGTTTTCCACTATTTCTAAAAAATAAATAGGCCTTTGAGCCTCATTGTAACACAGTTCAAAGGCATGTATCCGCCACATCTCCTCTTAGTAAGCTACCATCACCCTAGCTAGTTTATTTCCATTTCTGTTTGTAAGCATATTTCAGTGTTTTACAATAATGAAATGAAGTATTATTTCTGCTGCATCTCTATATGTATGGTTATATTTGTAATTTGTTGCATTCCTGTTTAAATATGGATCAGTGCTAGACCAATTGGCATGGGAAGGAAGACCGTGCAACTGGTTCGACATACTAGCTCATCAACTGAAGGAGCAAGTCACGAAGGTTTGACAGTCGCCCAAAGGCATGCATGCAGAGATTTACATGTCCACCTACATTCTAGATGTAGTTTGTGCCCGACATGAGTTCCCAGGCTTAGAGTGGGCATGGTCACCGACGAAGATTTTTGTGAGCACATATTTCAAGCTATTCTCCAAGTGCAGCTTCAGAGGAGTGATAAAATGGCTGTCTGACCATCTTGACACCCCAGTGTACATGTTGATATTTGAACAGGATCCACCCTTCATGTTAGAAGAAGCGATGAAGGCATTGTTAGGCATTGCAGATTGGTATGCCTCTTAGGACGACACATTCATCCTAGTGTTCAGTGAAGAGAAGCCTCTGCATGTTCTACCAAAGTTTTCTTTGGACGTGCTTCTCATGCAAGAGGTAGCTTATCATATCTCCCCAAGATTATTAGCTAGAATGCAGTGAAAGAAGAAGGCACCTTGGCCCACTCTTCCATTGCAGATTGGGCTATATGAGATCTGGAGCATCAAGCAAGTGGATGTCGAAGCTGAAAAAATGAGGAAGTACCCATTCGACCTCCGAAGCTTCAATTGTATGACCCACATTGCATTGTGAAGGATCACTGCATGAGAGTTTAGTTCAACTGGATCCATGGGGCGTTTCATTGGGCCGAGGAAGACTCGTGTAGGTATTGTTACCATTACTCCAAACCCAATAAATAGGTCGTTTTCACTATAGAATGGTTAGCACAATAGTGTGAAGTAGCATCATAGATAACACCAGTAGTAGCAGTAGTAGCAGAAGCAATGGAGCCAAGCATACCTATGCACGACAAAGGGAAGAGAAAGATTGTCAACTGCATAGAGGAGGATCAAAGCTACAAGTTTCGAGTAGATCCACTTGTAGAACAAGTAGCTAAGTCTATTTAGGAAAAGAGGCAGCAATGTGAAGGGCGAATCACGTAAAGGAAGAGGGAGAAGAAAATAATGGGAGAAGCAGAGAAGGAGTTGCACGAGCTAAGGGAGCAACTTTGAAAAGAACAAGAGCTGCATCAACATTAGGAGGGAAGTGCAACAAAAATAGATTCAAGAGGGGTGCATCACATGTAGATAGACGAAGTAGCGCCCATACAAGTAGTTGATTCTTCTAAACAACTGGCATCAGGTGAACAAGGTGAACCCTCGCAGGGGAAAGGCTTTGCTCATGAGATAAAACAGGCTCTTGAATAGTTGGATGTAGACATGGAGCAATCGGAGTTGGAACATGACACTGACCTCATGCCTCACCACAGAGAGGTCAACTTGCCTGCTTCCATGCAACCAGATGATGAGAAAGTCTCAAATGACCAAGAAGGCACTGAGATCCTTGGTGGTCAGTGGAAGTAGAGATGTGCAACAACTTCTTTGATGAGTCTCAACATAGAGTTTTGCAGCTTAACAGAGTACCAACTTCAGAGGACCAAACATCCCTTGCGCAAGTTAAAGAACAAGAGATCATGAACGATGTGCACAAGGGCCCAACTGCTTTGGCCGATGCAACTAGAGTATATGCCGAAGCCACTAGCTCAAGTGTTCACTTCCTCATAGCTGAGAATGAGCGAATGGAGAAGGAAATACAGGTGGCTAAGAAGGGATGATACTTGGGGACAATGTCCGCCCAAGCTAAACTGAAGAAGGAAATACTGGAGGAAGTGTTTTCCTTGGACACAGTTATGCAAGCATTGTACTCCAAGTTTAGTACCATGCATCAAGTAGTTGTTCATATTTACAGATGGTAAGATCCATGTGTGAGAAGAGCTCACATGTTGGATAAGTAATATGCTACCATTGATAACATGTGAGCATGGATGATGAAGTATAAAGGAGCCCCGCTTCATTTGCCAAAGATGATGAAGGCCAATGTGGTCAAGCTACAAGCAAATATCTGAATTCAGATTCGGAACTATGAAGACCTACTGCAACTCATCATTGGCATATAGGATTCCCATGCACGAGTATTCAAGAGCCTGGAGGTTGTGATGCACACACATGCAATTCCATCACTTGGGATTCTCACCTAAGCGAAGACCAAGAAGCAGGTCCAACAGGAGCTTGCCTCGTACTTTGACGAGTTGATGCGTGTCACCACGAGTCCAGACTTTCCTATCAGTGCAGACATCATGCGCAAGTATGTTGCTAGTCCGACCACATTGAGGACAATGATGCACATACTTTTAGATGAGTTAGACAGAGGATCCCAAGCAGTGTGCCCAGATGCCATGGAGGTAAGGTTTAGGTTCCAGATGGATTTCATAGTGGAACACATAGACACTATCAAAAACAACAAATCTTGGCACCAATATGTTACTGTTGATCAGCATGAGGATTTCGAGAAGTTGGACTTCTATAGTTGTCTAAGTCAGAGTGGTTTCTAGTTTGGCTTGTTCAAGCCATGGTTCACATGGGTACATGTGCATTGTAATGTTGAGTCATGTCAAGTGTAAATCAAGTGTCAAGAGTGAATGTAATAGTCATAGAGTAGGTGAAGAGTCATGGGAGTAGTTGAACAGTCACAAAGGGGAATGTCAAGGGTCATCCCAACCTTTTCTATAAATAATCCCTCATTACTCATTGTACAAGATTTTGGTCAGCCAAGCTTCTACTAAGACTATCTTAAAGAAGACTTGGACAGTATTGTAACATGCCTTGGTTTCTCCACTGCATGGAGCTACTATGGAGGAGTAGGCAGATGTGGCTGTAACGTTCCATTGTTGGGGCTAGCATGTTTACATGGTGAATTGTATGATTGTGACTTACACTTCTTTAATAATAAGAGGCAACACATTTTCACGCATATGTTGTTATTGTAGTTGGACTGTTCCAGTTGCCTTAATGATATATGTTGTTAACTTACGTAATTGTATATGAACTGATTTGTATGCAACTATATGAATCATGTTGTTAATGTGTTTCTTTTGTTGTTAATGCTATCACCATTTGTGTCAACTACTCTGCCGAACATCAGACAGACCTTTCTCATGAACCTTGATATATCAACCATCACACTTGTCTTAGATTGATGCGTGAGTGTTGTTCGTGTTATCTTACCTTGTATGTTGTGACTGCCGCATCTGAGTGGACTACTCCATTGGAAGTTGTGTATATCCTTTGTGTGGTTAGTTCCTAGCCAAGTTGGATTGATCCTTTTCAACTTGGAACTCACCTTCACCTTCCCCTCTCTTCGAAGTGTAGGAACCTCTCATACACATTCCTTGACTCTATGCATTAGTCACACCCTTGCTACTGACAAAGTTATCTTACTTGCCTCTGTGTGACATCGCGATCAATGCAGTACGTTACGACCCACTGCTGGGACTCCTACACCAAATGGTATGAGGTCTAATTAGGACTTCTTACTGGGGAGATCCCCTTGACATGTTGGTGGGTCCAACATCGTCAACACAAACCAAAGAAAAATATAGCCCTAAGAAAAATTAACATGGTATTAGAGTCGAGCTAAAGAAAATTCATGGAGATCACCCCAATGGAGACACCTTTGATGGAAGTAAGATAAGCTAAAAGAGACCTAAAAGAATTCTAGGGTTTGAATAAATCCTTAGGCAATATGTGTGTTAGGGTTTGATGGATATTATGAAGTTAGGGCTTGAGAGAAACCCTGGTTTATTGCAATATTTAAGATATGAATCTAGATGGGATAATCTCTAGTAGGTCTGGTTGATAAAGTTGGTTGAAATATTGAAGGCAACATTGTTATATGTACAATGATGGCTCTTGATGGTTGGTTCAAGAGGGAGAGTATCACCTCTCATTAAAGATACATATTTCTTTGCTTTTGATGCTCCTTTATGTCTTTACCTTGTCTTGAATTATAAATCTGATTATTGTTTTGATCATTGCTTATATTTCCTGCATGTATATTTGAGTATTTGGATGTTTCTAACCTCCTTTATGAGATGTAATAAGAGGATCCTTCTTCAGGATCACTTGAGATGTAGGAAAGAAAATCAAGAGTTGGAAAAGGTAAAGAGGCACCTAATGAAAAGATGACTAAGTGCTACAAGATACCTATGTCAAATGAAAAGGTGCACATGTATTTGAATACTACAAGGTATATTGTTTCAATGTTGTGTTTTAGCTATAATATTAGCAAACCCTAAGGTATGATGAGAATGTCTCTTTCTCAAATGGTTCACGCATGCATATGAAAGTAATTTGGATTCATGGTTCTTATGATGAAATGGTGCACTTAATATTGAACAAGTATCTTACCTTCTAAACATAATGAACTTCTTTATTCTATGAGGCCACTTAATGTTGATCTTTGATATAGTGGCATAGTTGATGTTTGGCTAACATCTATCATTTTGGATATCTTGATCCTGTAAAGAAGGCTAGCACCTTGATTCTAGTAGATGCTATTCTTTACACTTGACATGCATCTTTCATTATAAGACATGATGGATTTCATATAGAAGGTTAGCTCATTGATTTTTATATAAAATAGTATTTATAACGCTTGTGATGAGCATGATGAAAGTATGAAAAAAGGGTTGACCATCTTGTTGTTTCGGTATTGAATGACCTGACTTAATCCTATTGATAATGAGCATGGTAACCATGATGATAGAAGTATAACTACTCTAGATATTCTATTAACCATGGTTATGTTTTGATGTGATTAGTAACTATGGAATATGATAAAATCGAATTCCCTAACTTGATGGATTGACTTGATGGAAGTAATATTGTGTTCATGATCTTTGAAGTATGATGTTGCATCTATTAGCTGCCCTAATCATTTGACTCTATCCCTATATAAAATAGTGATGTCATGATGTGATTATGAAGTAGATGATGCTATCAAGTTATATGTTTGGCTTTATGATCTAACAAATCTACTGATGCATTATATATACATTGATGACATGAATGAAGATGACTGAAGTGGATTACCATTCAGAGGGAGAACCTCTCCATAATACCCCTTCTCCTATTGTATTTTGCATTATAGACTCTTTATTGTTGAAATACAATTTATGGGCATGCATAGTTAAATATCTAACACTGTTGATTTGTAGTAATCGTCTAATTTGAGGTGAGATAGTTTTATCTCACTCTAAGCCTCATTCACATGAAAGGAAGTGTATAGGTGCGACTATAGCCTCCCAACTGCATGGATGCAAGTTCAAGGGTGTGATCGAGGCACTGAGTTAGTTCTAAGCTAAGGTTTGGTATTTGGGAAGCCACAGTTGCTCACATAACATCTTTAAGGGTGTCACTGTAACCTCCCAACCACACAAAAGAAGGCCTATGGGTGTGAATATGCGTACATGACACAAAAAAATGAAGTTTTGTGCATGAAAGTAGATGTTCACCTGAAGGATATAAGTCCTATAAACATGAAGTAGGCATCAAGAAGTTCTATGAATAGGGAAGTTTAAATGACTTGCTATAATGTGAATATGCTTACTAAACTTGTGTTTTTTAGGTGACCATGATATGCATATGTCATTATGATTTAACCATTGAGGTTTGTGCTGCAAAAGTTTGACTAGATTTTGCTGATTGATATAGATGAGAAATGTTTGGAGTTTTTGATATGGCAAATTTGACTTGATGATTGAGATACGTTTTGGACTATAGATCTCTCTATGATAGAAAATTTGGATTTGACCTTATGCAAAGTGATTTGATTTGATGACTGATGATTTTCCTTGATGGCAATGATATATGAACATAGTATGGATGGTTTTGTATTGGCCTCCTTGTTCCTAGGATAATGGTTGATGTACTGATAATTGTGATTTAGTATGAAGATGGAACCTGCATGGCTTATCCTTGGTATATGAATTTGCATCTAGTGTCATAAAAGACTTGTATTATGATTATGAGAATGACTTTATGAGTTTTGGATTGATATTACGCAATAGATGATAACTTTTTGGCATGACAATGGATGATTTCATGACTTGATAAAAGCTCTACCTCTCACCTGGTGTAAAGAATTGACACTATGATATTGATGACTTTGATATTAGTATTGATCTAGCTTCTAAAATTTGATGAGATGACTTAGCCGATTTGATTGTACAATTTTATGAGTATGAGTATATTTGCTTCAAAAGTTGTTATATTTGTAGAGAGAACTATATTAAGAAAGCTCCTCAACCCAGATATACCCACATTGAAATTTATCTGGTGAAGGCAAGATGATGTGTTGATTCAAACCTCTACTTCAGAAGTGTTCCAAGGTAATGAGCCTCTGATTATCTAAATAATAGGGAGATGACTTCTAAAGCTCGAAATGATGAATCATGGAAAGTAAGAAGTATTAGAAAGTGGAAACAAAAATTCTTGGACATTTCGATTGAATTTCAAGATGTTGTGAAGAAATCTTGTTGAAATCAACTTGGAAACTGATAGTTAATTGAAGAATTGATGTTTTGTTTGAACATCTGTACATATATATATATATATATATATATATATATATATATATATATATATATTATATGTAATATTATATTATATATTTAATATATATACATATACATATACATATATATATGATGTGCATAGAACATGAGTTGATTGAGATGCTTCATACACATTGAGTTGCCATCGAGCACCCTTTGAGATACTTTCATGAGACGATCAATTTTGATCTGAGATATTCATCGTACAATATGTGGTTGCATGAATGTACTGATGATGTTTAGGATTATTATTGATAAGCATATCTGGGTGCTGCATTAGTATGAGATCTACCATGATATCTTGGATAAGAGATCCATAACATGACTAAGGTTGAGTACGATGTTGCTAGCATGGATAACTGTGAGACGGGATGAAGAATATCCTTAGAGGGTTCTCTGAACAAGTTTTAGATATGACATGGATACATTGTGATGACAAAGACTTGGATCTGATTAGCAAAGAATAGCATATATAGTTAGGACCAAGATGCTTTCGTATATTGAGATAGTGCAGCTATATGAGACAAGCTTAGGCTTGTGGTTGAAACCTCCTTGAGAGGGAGGATGAATATGGTATCATTTTGTGATTTATATGATTATTTATGTTCTAATGTGATATTTTATTTGATGTTCTATATGAGCATTGGACATCTGTTATTGAGAAATTATGATTTCCATATATGAGTACGATGATATGTTGATGATTTATAGAGATCATCACTAATCAAGGACACTTACCCAACTCTTCCTCCCTTGATTGAGATCCTAGGGTGTGAAATTGAGATAGAGGGCTCCTAGGGTTGAGGTAACTCTAGAAAATAGGGCATAACCCTTATCTATTACCCCTAGGGTTGGAGATGCTGCTCCCCTATCTTCATACAGTTAGAGATGCTGCTCCCCTATCTGGCCTATGTAGAGTATACCCCAGTTGACATCATACCCACAAGAAAATCTTGGTGGAAATATTTCTCCCCGTTTGGCCAATGGGTTGAGAGTGTACTTTGGGTGTACAACCCAATTCAATTATGATGAAGGTGTTCTACCACATGGCTACTTAGATTCATCGATGGAAAGATTAGAAAATAGGATTGGGTTGAGATGTGCTCCTAGATGCGATTCTGGGTTGAGAATGAGCTCCTCGATGTGATTCCAAGGTTGAGATGTTATCCCCTGTGTGTTTGGATATCCTATTTCTTGATATGGGGTTGTACTAGTAGATCCCCCATGAAATTCTAGGTCGAGATATGCTCCCTGATGTGGTTATAGTTTGAGGTGTGCTCCCTGATGGTATTCTCTTCGATGATAATACATATTGTAGATTTATCTCCTTTCCGATATTCCTGGGTAATAGCCAAATGGATAGAGGGTGGTAGACTGAGCTCCCCTCTAATGTCGAAATTATTCTTCTTTTAATTTCTAGAATGTTTAACACATGAGCAAGGATAATTAAGAGATAAGCAAGAACAAGCAAGATATGAATTGAGATGAGAATTGATGATTTGAGATGATGCGATACTTGAGATGGGACATATGATGGAAGGATGAGATATTGATCAATGGACAAATATTAACAGGTGGAATTATCCCTAGTTGAGAGGGAGTGTTAAAAATATGCAACTGCAGTAAAATTCCACTTTGGAAAGCTCACTTCATGGGGATAATGATTGCATTAGATTCCTCCTTTCAAGAGGACCAAAATCAACCTAAAGACCACTCAAATCATATAAGAGAAAGTGTATTTATGAATAAAAAACCCACATGTGCATATTTGATAAGGTCGACCGTAATGCAAAGTGGAGCCTCTTGGAAGGCTATAAATACAAGTGACCTCTACCTCATTTTGACACAATCATGAGACACTCTTATACCTTTATTTTTGGATCACATAGGTTTGAGGCTCTTTTGCGAAGGAAAAGGTTAGCTCTGAGGTGAAATTGCAAGGTTCGAAGCTTGCATTTCAGATCTTGGGTTTGTGGCCACAATCACAAGCACAACATAGAAGGATCTTGACCACTATCACTCCCATCGAGGCTCATGAGTGCGATAGGAGACTTCTAGTCACAGAAACATCTCATTGTGCATGCGACTGAGGGTTATGGTTTTAGAGTCATAGTCACGTGCCCTCCCTAGACCAGATCTGACCCCAGTCGCTCGCATGCTAGGATTAAGGGAGTGATTGGGCTACTACAGTCACTCACATAACATATATAAGGGTGAAATTGAGGCTCCGAGATAGATGTGGGAACATCTGACCATAGTCACTCACTTACAATGCTTCAGAGAGAAACTACGAAGCCATAATCGCTCGAATGACTCCTCCTTCATGCGATTGAGACTCAAATGATGGAATCTTAGTTGCCCCAAGGTTTCACTCAATGATAACAGGGTTTGACAGTTGACTGTAGTTAGTGATAATTCAATATATACTTTAAAATCTATATTTTGAGTATAAGCTTTGTTGGGTTTGTTTCATGGATGTTGTAGTTGTTTTACTGGTTAGCTACATAGATGAAGATATGGATCATTGTACTCTCTTTTAATAAATCATTCGATGACAATATATAAGAAGAAGAACTTGCAAGGGTTTTCCCCATAGTGGATTTTTCTCTGGTCTTCGACCAATCCTGGTGTCTCTATGTGTGAATTTTTTTTCTTCTATTGTTCCTTAATGTTTTGCTACATTGATGATGTTGTTGTTGTTATTTATGCATAATTCCATGTGTTGATGAATAATCATGTAAATCTAAACAATGTTTTCATGTTATGGGGTGAACTTAATGTGTTAATGAAGAGAGGTGATTATCAAAGAAAAGAATGATATAGCCCTAAGAAAAATTAATAGATAGAACACCTTTGCGCTCCTTAAATCCCTTCCCCATGTCAAATATTGGTGGAAAGGTCATTAGGAGAGATAATGAAGATGAGTCTATAATATTCAATACAAGACACACTCAAGCCACCTTCATTGATTCTCTCAAGGAGGAATTATACCATATAGGGAACTATGAGGACAAATACATGAGATGGACAACTCTGAGGTAGGAGATATACTAGATGGTGTTAGAGTACACCAATAACTTCCCTACCTTGTGCTCAAAGATATGTATCAAAGACTCTGATAAATAATTGGTTTTGAAGTACCATAGTGGCCTACATAGTACATCCAAATGAAGATGGATTTCCTAGACATATCCTCACTTAGAGCTACCTAACAATATGTTTTCCAAATTCAGTAGAAAAAACAAGGAGTGCAAACTTCAAGATGACTAGCCTAAGTTACATACAAATTAAGGTAATGGGAAGTTGAAGAAGGACATTGGTGTGAGTTCCACAAAATCCCCTGACACAACATTGATGAATGTCACTTTGAAACAATCATTGTTGGATGAGATTAATGAAAAATAAGTGGACTCTAACAAAGATTCATATTTATAACAAGATAAAGGGAAGAAGATCATGGATGCAAAAATTAGTGCTACCATTGCAACCACATATATCTAACCAAAATAATTAGAGGAGCCTAAGGAGGGGGAGCACCCTTTTCATTTACAGATGTTGGTGAAGAGGAACCCACTACATTTCGTTATTAAGCTAGAAGAACCTAATATGAGCTAAGGTCATCAAGATATTAAATTTTATGAAAATGCCACACTCCCAACCATACACCATTGGTTGGTTGAGCCATGAATGAGACATTTGTGTTAGCTAATAATGTACCCTATCATATGGCATTGAACCCTTTAAACATGCGATACAATGTGACATTTCTCCACTTGAAGATTTTGATCTTATTTTGGGAAAATCTTATATGTGTAAATGCCATGTTGTTTATGAGTCTTGTACACATAGTGTCACCATTACTCTAAGGGGTCAACTGTATAATGTACCATAGGTAGTTCTGACTACCATAATTTTATTGATTTTAGAAAAATAGTGCTAAAAGATAATATCTTAGACTACATAGTTTGTCCTCTTCATGGTTCAATTAAAATGTGAAAGGAAGGTAATTGTGTCCACCAAAACTTTAACATGGGGGCTTTTTACATAATAGAAGTAGGTGGACAAAATTGTAGAAGAATATAGATATATCGTCACTTCACTTGTGGGATTACCTATACACTACTAGGTGAAACACACAATTGAATTGATACCTGATTCTCATTTACCTAATGGCCATACATACATACATACATACATACATACATACATACATACATACATACATACATACATACATACATACATACATACATACATATACATACATTATATATATATAATATATATATATATAATATATATATATATATATATTAATATAATATATATATTATATATATTATATATATGCTCTCTCTTGAAGAATGAGGAAATAAATTATCAAGTTCATGAGCTCATCCAAAAGGGCCACATTTGATTGATATTCTCACCTTATAGGAGCCCAATTGTGTCAGTGCAAAAGAAGGATGGGACTTGGAGACTCTGTGTTGATTATAGAGGCTTGAATAAAAGTATTGTCAAGAATAGTTAGCCAACCCCTAGATTATAAATTTCCTTCTTCAACTTAAGGGTTCCAAGTTCTTTAGTAAGATTGTTCTAAAGTAAGGATACCACTAGGTTCCAATTGAGAAAACTAATGTATGGAAGACGACCTTCAAATCTAAAGAAGGATTTTTTGAGTGCTTGTAATGCCCTTTAGCTTTACTAATGGTCCAACAATGATCATGAGGGTGATTTACAATATGCTATAGTCATTCACAAACTCTTCTATGGTTATATATTTGAATGACATCCTCATCTGTGGGAGAACCTAGGACGAACATCTGCAACAAATTCAATGGGTCTTGAGAACCCTATGACAACACAAGTTATATTCCAATATAGAGAAATGCTCATTTGGCATGCAAAGAATTCATCATTTGGGATAGATCATGGATGAACATGGGGTGCAAGTGGACCCATCGAAGATCCAAGTTATCCAATATTTTCCAACACTAATAACACTAACAAAGATTTGTAGCTTCTTGGGCCTTAGTAACTTCTATCGAAGGTTCATGTTGGGGTTATGTCATTCACTTGGCCCTTAAGTCAAGTGGGAAAAGGTGGAGCTAAAGCAAAGTTTTCCTAGCCCAAATCATAATAGAAAGCATTCAAGGATTTTAAACAATACCTCCTCTACACTAGTCCTTACCCTACCAGATCTATAGCAATTATTTGAGATTGGGATAGATGCTTCTGACTATGCTATTGGTGTATTCCTCACTCATCAAGGACATTTGATTGCATATCACAGTGGAACACTCTTTGATACTATCTAGAGATACCCCATCTATGACGAGGAGGTGTACTCCATTGTGTAGGCATGCCGACAATGGAAGAATTACACTATGGGGAAGGAGATGATCATCCATACTGATCAAAGGCCTATGTAATTCATGTAGAGACAAGGAAATTTACAAAATTACCACCATCATAAATGACCCACATCCTACAACTATTCCACTTGAACATCATGTACAAGAATGTAGAATTTCCTGTAGATTCACAACTCATGTAATGTACTAAAACACAAGACAAGAATCTACTCTACTCCTTAAACAACAAAAACCAATAGATCGATGAAAATAATAATTGACAAGAGGAAGAAAATCAAAGACACATAACACAACTGTTTCTCTGGGGAAAACCGCTGCTCAAAACCCTGTCTATCTATTACATTAATCAGAAATCTGACTAATAATACAAAGCTTGTTCTCACAAGAACAATTCCTACACTATTATGATCAACTCTCCACCCCACAGGCCCACATTGACCAACACTTAGACAATTTTTGCTCCCTATTGAGCCCTTATTTCCTTCCATAATCCCTGAGAGGAATAACCCATATTTAATTCGGAATTTCTTCTTCCATAACTTTGCAATCCAAAACTAGGTCTTCTTCTGATTGCATGCATGATCTGTACATCTCAAATCATTTTACAACTGATAGTACACTATCCCTACACTCTAGTCTCAACTGGGTATTTCTATGAATTGGCATGCATGAGTTTCACTTGAGTGAATCTCTGATTAACTCGATTAGCATTAAGGATGCACTAGTGAACCAACTCACTACTAGACCTCTACTATTCCCAAAAACATTTAGAACTCATTTAACTGTCTATAGCTTATTCAAACTGAATTATCTAATTACAACTCAAATAAACTCATCCTGGACCCCTAAAATTTAAAGAGAACATATACATGACTATAGAAAGACTTCCCACTCGAAATTCCTAAGCTAATTAAGTCAATTAAACTTAATTAACTAGTTACAATTTACTATGAAAATATAATTTGATTTTAATTCATAGTTTAATTCAAGGAAAAATTAAACTAGAATTTCTTGTTGCCATTTCTCAACAATCCCTCTCAACAAGAAAGGGATTGCTAGCTACCCCAATCCTGTCTCCTTGAAACTTGAATTTAGATCTTGAAAATTCCTTTGTCAAAATGTCAGCATCTTTCTCCTCTGTGGGAACGTACTCCAATAACATAACCCACCTCAATACACAATCTCGAAGATGATGATATCAGATATCAATATGCTTGGAACGATCATGAAAAAATGGATTTTTAGAGAGTTTGATACAACTCTGATTGTCATAGTAAATCACAGTTGGATCCATCTACTGACCAAACAAACCTCCATGATCTTTTTCATCCAGATGGCCTCACATGTTGTCTGGATTGCAACCATGTACTTTGCCTCTATCGAACTGAGTGCGACTAATCTTTGTTTCCTACTGTACCAAGAAACTGCTCAATATCCCTCCTTATGTGCTCTTCCTATCAGATGGACTCCCTGGCCAATTTGAATCGGTGAAGCCTTGAAGCTTCACTCGCTCTATCTGTCTGTACCACAATCCATACTGAGTAGAACCCTTGAGGTATCTCAACACATGCTTTGCCACCTTCCAATACAACTTGGTAGGCCTAACCATCACTCGACTAAGTTGGTTAACTACATAGTACATATTCGATCATGTGTTCACCAAATACATGAGTGAACCCACAAGCTACCTATGAACAATAGCTTGCACTACTTCCTCTGAAGTAGCATCCTCCTTCCTCCAGCTACCTACTAGAGGAGTTTCCATGGGTTTTCTTCTCTCCATGTGGAACCTCCTGAGTATCTCGTTGGCATACTTTTCCTGAGACACAAATTGTTCCCCCATAACCCTACCATACTTCCATGCCTAGAAAGTAATGCATGAGCCCCATGTCATTCATATCAAACTCTCTTGCAAGATCCTCCTTGCAAGACTTGATTGACTAATCATCACCTATGAAAATCAAATCGTCGACATATAACACAATTATCAAAAATTTACCTTCCACCGCTATGTGGTATAGGTATGCATCCACTTCACTCTCGGTGAAGCCCAACTTAGTGAAGCAGCTATCGATCTTGGTTTACCAAGCATGGGGTGCTTTCTTCAACCCATACAATGCCCGCTTGATTTGACACACATGCAACTCACAGTTGAAGGTCTCAAAACCTTCAGGCTGCTCTATGTACACCTCTTCCTTAGTCATGCCATTAAGGAAGGCTATATTTACATCCATATGATCAATCTTCCAACCCATCTGTGGTGATAGTGTCAATATGGATCTGATTGATGAGTACCTTGCAAAAAAGAGAAAAAGGTCTCATCATAGGCAATCCCCTCTACCTGTGAAACACCATGGGCAACCAAACTAGCCTTATTCTTCTCCACACTACCATCCGTAGCATGCTTTACCTTGTAAATCCATCGAGAGTTCACCACTGACTTGTCCTCTGGTCTCAGAACCACATCTGAAACACTCTTACGAACTATGGAGTCATACTCCTCCACCATGGCATCAACCCAAACTAGTTTCTGTATTTCCTCCTCAAACGAAGATGGCTTTGTCTCAACACATTCACTCATAAGAGCCATGTATCCATTGTACCTCTCAGGTGAACTCCTCTGCCTGCACTGAGATGTGGGTGCTCCCACGTTCTCCCATCCATCTTGCAATAACATGTCAGCCTCTCTGGTACACTTTCTCCCATCTCTGGAAGACTTTGCCTGAGTGGATGTCTCCACTCCTGGATCCTCTACATTTGGCTTCTCCACATCAATATGAGGCTCCTCAACTTTAGGATCCAAAATCTCCTCAACCACATGTAGCTCAAGCTCCCTCACAAGGGAAACTGACATGACCTTCTCCTCATTGAATCTGACATCCTTGCGGATGACTGTCATCCTGCTGGTTGGCAAGTGCACTTGATAGTTGTGAGGTGTATCAATGTACCCCACAAATATCCCCAATTTTTTTGTTAGCTCAAGCTTCTTCCCTACATCTTTGGTCACATGGAAATATACTGATGACCCAAAAATCTTTAAGTGACCAACATATGGTCTCTTACTGGAGTAAGCCTACTTTGGTGTCTTCATTCCAAGAATCTGATGCAGGCTATGGTTCTACAAATAAACCATTGTGTTGCATGCCTCATCCCACAAGTGTAGTGGTAGTCCCTAATCATGCAACATCTCCCGTGCTTCCCCTAAAGTGCCTCTATTCTTCTGCTTGGGCGCCCCTTCTGTTATGGGTTATGGGGTGCCATCAACTCTTGTTTAATCCCATTTTCTGCACATAATTTATTAAACTTATTTGAGACATACTCACCACCGTTATCACTCCTTAGAGATTTAACCTTCTTTCCAAACTCTTTCTCAACCAATGCTTTAACTTCACAAAACTTTGTGAAAGTTTGTTCCTTCTTCTGCATGAAAAATATCCAACATTTACGAGAAAAGTCATCAAAAAATATAACATAATACCCATGTTTGGCCATGGATGTTGTCAAGAATGGTCCACACACATTTGAATGGACTAGATTTAGAATCGCCTCATCTCAATTGTCTTTGTCGTGAAATGAAGCCTTGGTCAATTTTCCCGAAGTACACGCCTTGCATGTATCAAATTGATCTAGCGTACCTTTGGAAAAACCAGTAGAGATCTGCTAGATGATTTCCAAAGCCCCATGATGCAAGTGACCCAATCACTTGTGCCACAACTCACCAACGTCTCAACTTTGCACCTTCTCTGCTTTCATCCTCAAAGCACCACAACCCTCTACCTCCAACTTATAGAGATTCTTAACTTGAATCCCTATCTTCTTTACTTGACTTGTGGCGATGTGTCAAAGGAACACCTTTCCTTTCGAGAAAATCACATCATAGCCTCTATCCTCAAGCACGATGACCGATACTAAGTTCTTCTTCAACCCGAGCGCATACATAACATACCTTAAGGTGATAGGAGCACCCTGCTCCCTTTGAAAAGTAACTGTGCCCAATCCAATAGCACTATACCTCCCGTCATCACCCCTTCTTGATATGCATATGGAGATCCTGCTCCTCTAGGATACTGAACAACTCCTTGTCACCAGTCATGTGGAATGAAGCTCCACTATCAAGGTACCATACACTACCCATAATTGATGACACCATGCATGCAATGAGAGTAAAGTCCAATTCGAATTGAGAGGCCAAAGCCTCACCCACCGCTCCTCTCGAGGACTTCTTCTTGGACTTCTTGAGTGGACAATTTGTACCAAAATGGCCCCGTTTGTGACAATGAAAGCACTTAGCTTTCATGTATCATACCTCCATGGAAGGAATCTTATTTTGAATGGGATGCCTTCCCTTCCCTTTCCTTTCCTTACTCTATAAGGCACAATTTTCCTCATCATCAGTCTTTGCTGAGGAAACATCTTTGGTGTTCCTTTTGTTCTCCTCCTACATCAAATCCAACCACCATCGTTCCCAATATGGAAGCTTCTTCCTCCCTTTGACAGATTCGTGCTAACTATTCCAACTCTTGGCAATGCCTAGGAGAGCTAAGCTCACCATATCATCATCGAAAATGGTTATTCCAACACTTTCAAGCTAATCATGACAGTGAGTGAACTTGGTCAAGTATTTTGGAATGGTGTCACCTTCCTCCATCTTGATTTTTCGAAGTTTGTCTTTCGGTGCCAACTTCCTATGGTCACTATTGTTCTGGAATAGGACTGTCAATGATTTCCACATAGCATACAGAGTTTTCTTCCCATGGATAATCAAGACAATGTGGTCTTGAACTCCCTCAAGGATTATTTGCCTTGCCTTTGCCACACATCTTCCATTCATCTAGATTTTGTGCATTCGATGCTATTGACTTAGGAATGTCCTGATCAATTCCTTGAGGCCATTATCCCCTAGTACAACCTCCATTATGTCCTTCTAGGTTATACAATTTAGACTGCCTTCCAAGGCATACTCAAGCCACAAATGATAGAATGCCATCTGCCAATAGCATGTAGAATTTCCTATAGCTTCATAGCTCATGTAATGTACTAAAACACAAGACAAGAATTTGCTCTACTCTTTAAATAACAGAAACCAATAAATTGATGAAAACAATAGTCAACAAGAGGAAGATAATCAAGACACATAACACAATTATTTCTCTGGGGAAATCCGTTGCTCAAAAGCCCAAATATCTACTGCATTAATAAAAAATATGAGTGATAATACAAAGCTTATTCTCATAATAACAATTCCTGCACAAGTATGATCAACTCTCTACCTTACAAACCTGCATTGACCAACACTTAGCCAATTTCTACTTCCTACTGAACCCCTATTTCCTTGCAAAATTTCTGAGAGGAATAGCTTATATTTAATTGGGAGTTCCTTCTTCCATAACTGCATAATCCAAAACTAGGTCTTCTTATGATTGCATGCATGATTTGTACATCTCAGATCATTCTACAACTAATAGTACACTGTCAATGCACTCTAGTCTCAACTGGATCTTTCTCTGAAGTGACATGCATGAGTTTCTATTGAGTGAATCTTTAGTTAGTTGGAGTAGCACTGAGGATGCACCAATGCACTAAATCACTACTAGACCTCCACTAGTTCCACAAACAGTTAGAACCAGTTTAATTGTCTATAACTCAGTCAAGATGAGTTATCTAATTACAACTCAAATAAACTCATCTTCGACCTCTAAAATTTAGGGAGAACATATACATGACTACATAAATACTTCCAACTCGAAATTCCTAAGCTAATTAAGTCAATTAAACTTAATTAACTATTTACATGTTGCTATGAGAATAGAATTTGATTTTAATTCACAATTTAATTCAAGGACAAATTAAATTGGAATTTTTTGTTGCCATTTCTCAACAAAGAAAGACATCACCAATCATGTTGTAGATTTCCTCAGTTGCCCTTGATTGTGACACTTAACATAATTCTCAACTCTTATGGGCATGAGACCTCTTGGCAGCCACAATTATACAATAGTGACTTTGACTTTGCTAAGACATACCAAAGATTGATTAAAAGTAAACAAGTTCTATACTCCCTCCTTTAGGATGCAGTCTTATGCTACCCAGGTTACCTTTGTGTTCCTTTAAGAAAGCATGCCAAGATAATTTGGAAGGCACATTCTTGTTGGGTGGTAGGTCACTTTAGTACTTGAAGGATACCCGCTAGTAGAATGTATAACTCTATCAAGTTGTCAAGGTAGAGTAGCTTCTTCACCAAGGAAAATGCCTCACTAGGGGCCAAATTCAACAGTAGCCCCTCCATCTAATAAGGGAACTTGACACAATGGAGACCATTGCTTCCTAAGGGGTGAGGACTAATCCAAGTGCATATTGGTGGCCACCCACTTCTTCCATTAACTCAATGATTCTCTATATTCTTGACAAATTTTCTATGCTTTTTTGGGTCCCAAAATTCTAGGGATGTTTTGGGGCCCTAAATTCAATATTTTTTGAAAATTCACAAGGTGAGGGGTTGGCTTCACACACCCTTGCCCAAGCTAATACAAATTTTGGCTCTAGGCCACAAGTCCTCATGTTGATATGGAAAATGTGTTCTATGAATTTCCTTGTGGGTCACGTTAACTTGTCATTGTTATCTATATGATCTCTCATAAACTATTTCCATAACTTCATATCCTTTTGTTGGGTTTATTTGCCTTTAATGAATATTTTATAAGTGCCATGTGTGTGTTGTTATTAATGTGACATGCATGACAACACTAAGATACAATGAGCTTATATTACATTGCATGTAAAATAAACTTTACAAAACTTGAACTTTCTTTAGAATGAAAGTCACATCCTTCCCCAACTCTAAACCCTTTTTGTTTATGGTTATATAAAAATTACATTAGACATTATTTCTCCAATAATATATCTCGATTAAAATTTTGTTCCACATTTTTTTGTTGGCTTAATCTACACTGATTTGAACCCTGAATCTCATTATTTACATAATAATATTTCATAACATGAAAGTTACCAATTAAACTACCCCACCAGCCAAATTTTATTTCACATTAATAAACATTACCCATATATATTTACTTCGAAATGCAAATATCTTCCACTATATCAATGTATGGCATTTATAAAGCTACAGCAGCAGGTGGCAATGAGGTAGAACAAAATGCATTCAGAGGATCTAGGAGGTCGTTTCCTGCTCAGGTAAATAATTTTTTGTCCTCCTCTTTTTTTAACTCTAATATATGAATGACCATTAGTTTCATGTCATGCTCCATCATTGTGTTTGGGTAATTTCTCAGCTAGAAGTAGAAGTGTTGTTATTACATGAAACTGCAAACATGATCAACTTGATTATGAATTGAAATTTAATTTTTTTTCGGAGATTTTTATGAAGATTGCAGATTCTAAGAATATCCTAGAAGTTCATGTTTAGGAGAGAGGTTAATTTTATAAAACATCAAATTTTGGAATATTTCTAGAATAAACAATCTACATAAGTTCAGTAAATTTTGGCAACAAATGGAAGTGTAGCCTAATTGGTTCGTGTGGGGTTTAGTCCTCATAGATTCAAATTTCATGGGGAGGGATTGAAGATGGAAACCACTTTTAAAGTATTAAACTATCACAATCTTAGTGATAGCATCCCACCCTTAGACAAATCCATAATTTTTCCATCCAAAATTGTGTTAAGAAAGAAGCTATGTGGCTATACAAAAGCTTAAAACACACAGAACATAATTCACCTAGGGAAAAAAACAGAGTAAAAATAGAGTAAGCTTGGAGCAACACAATAAAACTTAGGATTAAATTCTAATTCATGAAAATACATTCATATGGGACTACGAATCATTCACCAAGTAAAAGCAAAGGTTTACAATGATTTACACCTCACCAGGGGTAACACACTTAAAAACACAGAACATAATTCACCTAGGGCAAAAAACAAAGTAAAAACAGAGTAAGCTTGGAGCAACACAATAAAACTTAGTATTAAATTGTAATTCATGAAAATACATTCATATGTAGGATTAAATTTTAATTCATGAAAATACATTCATATGAGACTGTGACTCATTCACCAAGTAAAAACAAAGGTTTACAGTTATTTACACTTCACCAGGGGTTGTGGAGTAACACATAGTAACTGTTGTTTTCATGTGCCCACCAAAATTTTCTCCATGATTTTCTCCTCCCTACCTTAGAGACTCTCTCTAATATAAAAAAGACTTTTACATTCATATTTATCTCAACATACAATTTGACATTAATATATGAAAGAGAAAAATAATTAATAAGTTGTTGTTGTTGAGTGTTGACAGTAATCGCACATTTGTTTGTGGAGTATGGGCGATAGTTGCATAGTAAATGCTCGCATGTATTTACTAAACTTCATTAAATTCCTTAGCTTCTATGATGTGCTGTGTAATGGTTCATGCAATACTTATATTCTAGCTTCAGTCCTTCCATCTTAAAACAAAGACGCAACCTGCAAAATACTTTTGACAAGTATGGCTGTTGTCAGGGTGTTTAACATGGTAGCTAGGAATACTATTTCCAACACTCTCCCTTAATCACAGTTTTCTCCATTAACAATTCCCAATAAGTTCATTTGATAAACAAAACTTTCACATGCCAATGGCTTTGTGAAAATTTGCTCCATGATTTTCTTCTCCCTACCTCACAGGCTCTCTCTAATACAAAAATGATTTTTACATTAATATTTATCTCAACATACAATTTGACATTAGTATATGGAAGAGCAAAATAATTAATAAGCTGTTGTTGTTGAGTGTGGACAGTAATCGCGCACATGTCTGTGGAGTATGGGCAATAGTCGCGTAGTAAATGCTTTCCTGTATTTACTGAACTTCATTAGATTCCTTAGCTTCTGTGATGTGTTGCGGAATGGTTCATGCGATACTTCTATTCTAGCTTCAGCCCTTCCATCTTAAAACAAAGACGCAACCTGCAAAAATACTTTTGACAAGTATGGCTACTATCAGGGTGTTTAACGTGGTGGTTGGGATTAATATTTCCAACACTCCCCCTTAATCACAATTGCCACCATTGACAATTCCCAAACTGTTTATGAGATAAACAGAACTTTCACATGCCAATGGCTTTGTGAAAATATCAGCAAGTTGTTCCTGTGACCTGCAGTGCTGCAACACAATTTCATCATTGTTAATAAACTCTCTGATAAGATATTTAGCATCAATATTCTTGGTCCTCTTGTGAAATTTAGAATTCCTTGACAATGCAATTGCTGAGGTGTTGTCGCAAAAAATAGTGGTCATTCACTCTTGGTCATGACGACGATCCCTTAACATCCTTTTCATTCAAATTGCCTGACACGTTGTTGTTATTGCTATGACATATTCAACGTCTCTTGTTGACAGTGACACTATTAGCTGCTTCTTGGAGGCCCATGAAATGGCTTCAGAACCCAAATGAAAAATATATCCTGACATGTTGTTTCTATCATCGACACTTCCTAACCAATCACTGTCAGTGTAACCACCCAGCCTGAAATCATCTATTGTAGTTGATCCAAAATAGATCTAACATAGGCTTCTAAGTCTATGAATTTTCCTCACAGAGAAGAAATGAATGTCAAATCATGCTCTTGGAAAATAGTCTCATTGCATAAATCCCTTCAATCTGAATCTAATGCAATTTGAATGGGCTAAAACAGACTCTGAATGAAGGAGTTATTGTAAAAAGAAATTGTCGAATGTCCTTAGAAAATGAGGCATTTTCTTATTAAAGTGGGCTTAAGGGAAAATATGTTATTAACATAAGTTCCTTAAAAAAATCGCATTGGAAAGGTTCAAAGGGAGGACTTAACTGCAGGTGGAAGGACTTCCAGATTGGCGATCTTTGGCATATCACATCGGGGAACGACTTACATGCAATATCAGAACCCTGGTCAGAGCCGATTGCGATTGCGATGAAGTGGGTCAACAATCGACGACATCTATATGTCACATTGGAACAATGCATCAAACGTGATAAAAGCCTCAGGCCATTGTGACTTGCGACATGCGATTGCGATATGTGATCGGCGAACGACAATCGTCGATCGACACAAAGGAGCCATGCTAATGCAATGTGCGATTCTCACATGCGATAAAGGCTGGACCCGATAAGGTTATGGACACGATTTCATAATATTTGAAATCCATAATTTTGGATTTTCTTTGTATTTTCTGTGTATTTGGGTTTTTGGCCTATGCAAAGTGATTGTGATATGTGATGAAAGGACGGACCCGAAAGGCTTATAGGGGAAATTCTATATTATTTGAAGTTCAATTAAACGGCTCATGATGCGTTTTCCCTGTGTATTGCATTATTTGGAAATTTTCGGGATTTTTACACATGAAGGCCAAACGACCAGGTTTCTTGTGCCCGCTTGTTTATTTCCATTTGGAAACAGCCATCACAACTGTACCACACTATCAACAGGCGTTTTTGTAACAATGATGTGTTATGTAATACACAGAGCCATAGAGCTAGCAGGCCAGATGGCCAATCGCAGAGCCATAGAGCCAAAGAGCCAGAGGGCTAGTTGAAGAAATACAGAGGCAGAGGAATAATTACATATAGAGAATGGATATGAAGTCGTAGAGCCGGAAGGATGCCTCACAAAAGCTAGAGAGCATGATTGATAGATGGAGCTTAGAGTCGCTTGGAGGTCAAGCGAAACTGGAGAGCTCAATTGACCGAGTGTTGCTTAGAGGTTGAGTGAACCTAGAAGCTTGTGAGAGCCAGAGCTGAGAGCCAGAGCCAGGATCCAGAGCCGAGAGCAGAAGCAGAGGCTGCCAAGGTTTGGAGATAGTTGCAAAGAATAGAGCCAACTTTCATTCTCAAGGTTCCAATAGTTGAGGTGACTATAAGGGACCGTTGAATCCATGGAGATGGAATTTAGAAAATCTTGAAGACTTCTAAGAGCCATGGAGTAGTAATGAAGTTTTAGAAGAGCAAAGAGATCAAATGATCAAGCTATTTCTGATGTCCAAAGTGTTCTGAAGGTAGAAAAAGGAGTTCTAGAGGCAGTTAAAAGAACTTTGAGGGAGTTGATGCAAGCTAGAGCTCAAGATAGCTCAGAGCGCTGATTGAAGGAGTCTAGTCCAGAGAAACCTAGATCTGTTTACAGAGTATGGAAAGCCAGGGATAAGATGGTATTCTAAACCCATAGGTTCAATTGTAAATCAATGGAGTTGAGTGTGGAACTTGTAAAAGAAAGATTACCATAATCCCAGAGAGCCTAGTCATGTTGACTAGAGCTCATGGAGATGTAGCCCAAGAGGTTTGGGTGAACTCCTAATTATATTTTTGTCTTATGTGTTTGCTGATTTGTTGCTTTATTTACTGTTATGTGTGTTTAAATATCAACATAAGCAAATATACATAAGCACTTGAACAATTTAAAAACAAACACAAACATACACCTCTTTCAAGCACTTTTAATTCCACACTTATCAATCATAAGCATAGATCTTGGGAATATATATATATATATATATAAGCTTTAGAGTGGGAGAGGTTCTTGTTGATTGACAAGAAGCCTTTAGTGCCCCATTTTTAGATCAATAGTGTACAAAATGCCATACTGTTTTGTCCTATCGACATACCTTAGAATCCTTTCTGTTGCTTGCCAATGTGTTTCCTTGGGTGTCTCCATGAACTTCGACACCAAGCTTACTGTATACATTATATTCGGCCTAGTGGCCATCAAATACATCAAGCTGCCTATCATGCTTTTGTATAATGTTAGATTGACATTGCTGCTGCAATATTCTTTGCTCAACTTCAACCCCATGACAGTTGGAGTTGGTGCGGGCTTGCTATTCTACATTTTAAACCTCTTCAAAATGTCTTCCACATACTTTTCTTGAGAGATAAAAATTCCATTTTCTGTTTGCTCACTTCTATGCCCAAAAAATATCTTAACAGTCCCAAGTCAGTGATTTCAAATTCACTCTTCATGACTTGTTTGAAATCAACGATGAGGAAATCGTCACTGCTTGTAAAAATCAAATCATCTACATATAAGACAACATTAAGAATCTTACCATCACCCTCTTTGATGTAGAGAGTAGGCTCACTATCACATTTGTCGAAACCATTTTCCAACAAGTAGGCATCTATTCTACTATACCATGTGCACGGTGCTTGCTTAAGCCCATAAAGAGCTTTCATCAACCGATACACTTTGTCTTCTTGGCCTTCTACTTCATAACCATGTGGTTGCACAACATACACTTCCTCTTTTAACACTCCATTCAAGAACATTGATTTTACATCCATTTGATACACTTTCCATTTATGCTGCGTGGCAATCACCACAACTGTGTGCACTGTCTCCATCCTCACGACTAGAGTGAACGTCTCTGCGTAATTTCTTCCATGCTGCTGCTTGTATCCTTTGATAACTATCCTTGCTTTGTGCCTTTCAATATTTCCCTCAATGTTGCTTTTGGTCTTATAGACCCATTTCACTCTAATGACATATTTTCCTTTTGGAAGATTCACTAACTCCCATGTGTCTTTCCTTTCTATTGCTTCTATTTCTTCCTCCATTGCGGAAACCCATTTTTCTTCTTTGACTACATCCTCAAAATGGATTGGGTCATCTACATGACAAAACAAGGCAAACAAGGAATTCAAACCTGCACTACTATCAACTTCATATTGCTCATAAATTTCATTTAAATTTCCGAATTTTGGTCTTCTTGTGCTTACTGAAGATGGCTTGACATGTCACTTGGTGTTGCGCCTTGCGGTGTGCTTGGAGAATCACTTGCTTGGTTGCGCAACACTGATATATTATTTGTTGATGGTGTTGCTTGCTGCCTGCTTTGTTGCACTTGAATAGGAGTAGAGGGAGTCATTGTTGAGGAATTACTTGTTGCTACTACTTCCTCTTTGTCCTCATGTGGTATACATGCTTTGACATTGACTGTCTTCTCTAAAATTCCATCCCATGGTTCCTCTTCTATAAGCTGCACATCTCTGTTGATTATAACCTTCTTGGTTAATGGATTGTAGGGTTTGTATGCCTTGGATTCATCATCGTATGCAACAAAGATACATTTCTCCCCATTACAGTCCAACTTCTTCCTCAACTCATTTGGGACATGTGCATACACCACACATCCAAAAACTCTTATGTGAGTGAGACTATGCTTTCTTTCACTCCATGCCTCTTCAGGAACTATGTTCTAGATGCTTTTGGTTCGATATCTATTCAATATATATGCTACTGAAGCAATAGCTTCAGCCCAGTAATCATTTGGAAAATGCTTTGCCTTCATCATACTCCTTTCCATTTCCATAATGGTCCTATTCTTCATTTCTACCACACCATTTTGTTGAGGTGTATACCTTGTAAATTGCTTGTGAATTCGATGCTCCCTGCAAAATCAAAGGAAGTCATTTGAGATGTATTCTCCACCTCTATCAGTTCTGAGGACTTTCATGTAGTGTCCACTTTGCTTCTAAACAAAAGCTTTGTATTGGTGAAAGTGCTAAAACATTTCACTTTTCTATTTTAGGAAATAAACCCATGTCTTCCTTGTGTAGTCATCTATTAAGGTCAATAAATAGTGGCTTCCACTAATTGATGGTGTTTGCATTGGTCCACATAATTTTGAGTGGACAATATCCAAAGCTGCCTTTGCCCTTATTGACTTTCCTACTGGAAATGTCTCTCTATGTTACTTGCTCAAGATACATCCTTCACATAGGATGTCCGGTTTTTCTATGAATGGTAATCCCTTCACCATGCCTTTCCTATCCAAAAAAATTCAAACCTCCAAATTTAAGATGACCAAATCTCAAATACCACAACCAATTTTCATCTTCAACCTCTTCTTGAAAGTTTACTTGTATGACAGTTGCATCTTTTCTTCTATTCTTTTGTGATTTCATTGAGAGTTGTGATTGTGCACCTTCTTTCTACAAACCTGATCTTATTTTTAGGGGAAACATTCTATTGTTTTTCATTTGAACCTTTGCAATCAACGGTCTATTTGGAGGTCTATCCAAAATTGTCCACACATCATTTTTGAAAAAGACATTGTAGCCTTTTTGTATGAGCTATCCAATGCTCATGAGGTTATGCTTCAGACCGGGGACAAAGTAAACATCTGAGATGTACTTCTTCTCCCCCTTCTTTGTTAGGATATTAATTCTTCCTTTGCCCATGACAGAGACTTTGCTATTAGTCCCTAATGTCACTACAAATTTCACACTTTCATCTAGATTGGAAAACATTTATATGTTTCCTGACATGTGGTTGCTACACCCTGAATCTAGATACCATATATCACTTTGTTTTTCTTGTGCTACATTACAAGCTAAAAAGATATTATCATGGTTATGACTTTCTTTTGTGAAATTTACACTTGGTTTGTTACTAATGTCATATTGCTTCTTTCTTCATTCTTTTACATAATGACCACAATTATTACAGTAATGACATTGAGCTTGAGATTTACCATACCTCTGACCTTGTGCTTGATTTTTGCTTGGGCCGTGACTTGGATTTTGATTGCTTCCTCTTCCATTTGAGCTTGAACGGCTTCTTCGTCCACCTTTGTGTGGGCTTCTTCCTCTTCCTCTAGCATATGATTTTCTTCTGCCTCGACCTTGACTAAATGATAATTATGTCTTGAAGGCATGCTCCAATGAGGAGCTTGTTTCTCTATTCAGTCTATGTTCATGAGAAATCAATGATTAATTAAGCTCATCCACTAAGAATTGTGAGAGATCCTTTGTCTCTTCTATGGCCACAACAATGACATCAAATCTTGTTAGCAAATTTCTCAAAACTTTCTCAACTATTCTTATTTCCTCTAGTGTCTCACCATGAGACCTAATTTTAGTAACCAACCCACTTACATGTGTAGAAAACGAGTCTACATTCTCAGACTCTTACATACAAAGTGTTTCAAAGTCTCTTCTCAACATTTGCAGCTTTGCTGTCTTGACTTTTGCCATGCCTTGGTAGGGTGTCTAAAGGGTGTCCCATGCTTGATTGGACTTCGTTGCTATTGCAACCCTTGGGAAAACACTTTTATGAATTGTTTGAAAAATGTAAAAGAGGGTTTTGCATCCTTCTTCTGGTTGTCCCTTAACAAATCTCTTTCTGCTTGAGACAAGACATTGTATGCTGCTGTATCTGCTAGTTCTTGAAAACCATTCTCCACCAAATCCCAAATGTCTTGAGAAGAAAATAGGGCCTTCATTGTAATAGCCCAATAATCATAATTTTTTCCATTAAACTGAAGTATTTGAAGATTAGTCAAGCTTGTGCTTGATGTTTCTATTTCTGAGTGTAAGAAAAAAAACTTTCTACTTGCTCATAAATATGCTAAAAACAATATGCTCTCAAAACAATTTTCACTGCTAGTAAAAACACTTGTTTTTACACTAACAGAGTTTAACCCACTCTGATACCATGTTAAGAAACTAAGATCTATGTGGAGAGGCAGAGGGTAGAGGTTTCAACACTTGTTTTTACACTAACAGAGTTTAACCTACTCTGATACCATGTTAAGGAAAATAGGATCTATGCGGAGAGGCAGAGGGTAGAGGTTTCACGAAGCTGATTTCTTGCAACTCAATTTCGCACAGGTTGATTTGTGCAGCTATACATAGACTTAAAAGCATAGAATAAAATTCACTTACGGAAAAAAAAAACGGAGTAAAAATAAATAAGCTTGGAGCAAAAAAATAAAATGGAGTTGTCTATAATACGACTTTTTGGAGATTCCGGTGACGGAATCCGGCGGAAGAAATGAGGTTAAATCTTGATTTTTAGCAGTTAAAATGGTTTTTTAACTGCATATTTGGATTCAGCACCCTGAAAAACCCCCTGGGACCCTTTGATTTTGCAGAAATTAGCTATCAAACGTGGGATTCCAATAAATTGCTGCCGGATTTTGACCGGGAAAATCCGCCGGAAAGGCTTTCAAAAAGTCTCATTATAGACAACTGCAAATAAAATTTAGGATTAAATTCTAATTCATGAAAATACATTCATATGAGACAGTGATTTATACTTCACCAAGGGTTGTGGAATAACACACACTAAAACACAGTAACTGTTGTTTGCGCCCACCACAATTTGCTCCACGATTTTCTCCTCCCTACCTCACAGACCCTCTCTAATACAAAAATGACTTTTACATTTATACTTATCTCAACATACAATTTGACATTAATACATGACAAAGCAAAATAATTAATATGCTGTTGTTGTTGTTTGTGGAGTATGGGCAATAGCCGCACCATAAATGCTTGCCGGTATTTACTAAAATTCATTAAATTCCTTAGCTTATGTGATGTGTTGTAGAATGGTGGTTCATATGGTACTTCTATTCTAACTTTACTCCATTCATTTTCAAACAAAGACACAACCTGCAAAAATTACTTCCAACAAATATGGATGCTGTTAGGGTGTTAATGCAGTGGTTGGAATTAATATTTCCAGCCAATTGAAAGTGGCAACATGAATGCGGCAAACTAAATAACTATTCATGCACTTTTAAATAACAAACCTATTCATGCACTTTTTAAATAGTAGACATATTTGAATTCTTCTAAACTTAATTTTCACCCCTGTGCATCATTCGTTTTTTATACATGATATGTCTTGCAGCTGGAGGTGGTATTGCATATGATTAACGCCCATGCGCTTCGTTTGCAAGTTCACTTTCGTATTGATAGGGATTATCGGTCATTGTCTGAGGAAATATTCAAGAAGGCCATCAAAGATAATTATGCCGATGGAGTAAACAAATTCAAGTTCGAACTAAGTGCAGAGCAGGTGAGTATCATCCCATAACATCATGAACTGATAATGTGATTGCACAATGTGATTTTAATTGCTTCGTATTGTGCTTTGCCTTTTATCTGCAGGTAAAAATTCTTTAACGCCTATATCTCATGAATGTTGCGAGAGAACAGAGACATGGCAGGCAACGTAAAATGCATGGATGTGGCAGTAATTTAGATTTCGTTTCTGAAAGAGAGGAGAGATTGTTAAGGGAATCGAGAGCTGAATATGAATATGCAGGTAACATTGACACTGGCCATATGCCATATAAGCCAGATGCCCTCTCTTTGCAGACACATTGACACTGGCCATATGCCATATAAGTGAGATGCCTCTCCACCACACGAGGGCACATTTGTAATCCCCCACCATGCTTTTATGACCTTGTCCCACTATGGTGTTGAAAGAAATCCTGCTCCTCTTGTTGATCAATCACTGGAAACCTATGGGACAGTTTATAAGAGGCGATTAGCACGAGGGGAAGAGTCGCTACCGAGAAATGATTTGATAGGCAATTTACAGTACCGTTCCAGTAATCCACAATATGATGTTTACCAACACAGAGGTGATGTGGGTAATAGGGAAGCGTGGTCCACTTACCGTTTATCAATAGAGGATGAAGAAGGATATGAGGCAGCACAAAATGGATGGGTTTTATCGTGATGAAATGAAGAGGCTACAACTTCATTAAGTTGATGTATATGTATAAATACTTTTTCTGTTTGTCGTCGGTGTAGCACAAGTAAATCGAAGAGACATTTTTCTTTTCTGATTCAAACTTCAATCACAAAGCACATATACATGAATATGAATGCCATGCACCAAAGTGTCTTATTGTTATAATATTAACCTATTTGAATGATCTATACCTTGAAATAGTGTGCATCTAATCTATATTACACATTAGTTTGATAATTCATTGTTCATGTCATTTTGGATTGTCATGTAATTATAAGAATATAATCATAGATAGTTTGGTGAAGATAGTTTACTGAGATAAAATTAAGTTTATAATAGATGAAGTCACACATGCTCTATGACACCTTTCTGCAATTAAGATGTTCTTGAGGACAATAATAAATATGTTATTTGATAACTTTTACTTTTACTTTGGGATAAAAATAAAAGTTGGGATACTAAGATTCAAATTCCTTTAGATATCAAGGATAAGAATATTGTTGGGACTATCATAACCTTTTTGATATTAATAAAAATAGAGGATAATATTGAATATTAGGTTTAACATTTGATTGATAAGGATTGCATACGGTAGTAGTTGTATTATACATGTATAAACGAAAACTTAATATTAGCAACATTGTATTGACTAAAATTCCTTTAATAAGAATATTATGAAGAATTGCTATCTTTTTTAGTATTATTGACTTGTTAGACTAACTTAATCAATCCAAGCATTTATTTGATTGATATTAAATAAAGATACCATTATGTATCTATACATATTGAGGATGTACCTATTCTATTAAGTGTTACTTTAAAATTGTTTACACCATGTTTGAGTATGCTTCATAGATTTGGGGTACATAATATATGATCAATCCTTGGATGGTCTATGAAATATTTTCACATGAGAGATGGTCCATGAAACATTTGTACATTGGAGATGTCTTACTAAATGGTTGCTTAACTTCAAGTGGGTGCTGCGTGATGTTCTTGCATAGGGCATTGGAAATATTAACATAACTTTGGTGACATTCTAGATGATGGCTCATAGAGATGGTTTCTTGTTATGAGAACATGCTACCTAAGAAGAGAATTTTACATCCCATTAGAGCACATTGTGCATTAGATAAAACAAGGTAGCTTGTATGCTTACATGGTAGCTTACAGTTGCATTTGGTGCACCTAGGTTATGACAATGTTCATGCAAGGGGAGTGAACCCAGTGAAATACATGGATTAGGAGAATTGATGGAGTCATTGAAGGCTTGCAGTAGTGTTAGATGCAACTTGTTGAGTACCCTTGCATATGGAGCCTTTCTTGTGGATGATGTCAACTCAGAGTTTGAAGTGTGCATCCATGGATTGTAGCCTTACTTTTGGGAAAGATATATACCAATATATGTATTGTTGGCCTCCTTTACCTTTCATATTGTTAGATTTATAATCCTTGGGAATTTGATGAATATTTCATAAATATGTAAATAGGGGAAATAGTTAGAATAGGAAGAAACTTTGGAAGATGAAACCAAGGGTTTCTTTATATTTTTTTTATAAGTCTATTCACATCAATACAAAAATAATCTAATTTAGACTTATTCCTTTCCTTAACATGGTATTATATCCAAATTCAGGGCTTTTTCCCCTCTCCTTGTAACTCCCGAACTATTCCCTACCCCGGTTATAGACCTACCTATCCTTCAAAAAACACCAAGAAATTTCTTCTACATCACCTGTCATGAACAATCTACTAGCATTTGGATTTCCACTTTGTGGGTTCTCTACCATTCTTTGACCTCCCATGACTTGAGCTTACACTTGACCTTTTTACTATATCAATAAGTTTGTTAGTTTAGTGCTCAAGCATTTCACTGCATCCATTTCCTCTATTTTCTCTCTGCATGAACCATAATGCAATTCCCTCGTAGCTAGGAATTTCTCTAGTTGTCATCTATGACTTTAGTCTATAAGAGACTTTCCAATTTTGATAGAACCAACATAGATCCATTTTTACTTCAGATCTACCAAGCATTGAGAGGGATCGAATCTCTTGAGTTGTGAACCTTTCCTTGAGTTTTACACTAAAAAATAGGCATCTTAAAAGATTTTAACCATCTTGGCACTTGGTAGATCATGAGTTGAGATGGATCTCTGTTGGTTTATATATAACAAATACTTACTGTGTTTGACTTTGAAAAAACTTGATTCATAGAAAAACATTTGATATCTATTTACTTAATTTATATCTTTGAAATACTAATTATTTTTTACTTTGCTAAAATTTATCTCACACCACCATGCAACATGTTAGTTTTGTTTTGTAAGTATTCCAATTTCGTGCTACATTTCACATAAATAAGAGTTGACCCGTGTTTAATTAGTTTCACATGTTGATAAATAATCTTATATGATTTTTTACATTATAGACAAAACCTAATCTCTTCATAAGAAGGGATTAGGTGTTGGTAAATTTTATCGTCTAGTGAGTTTATTGCCTTGAGGCAAATTTTATAGATAAATAATCTCATTTCATTACTATAGGTTTAAAAATTATTTATAGTTGACTTTTTTTAAAGAAGAAACATAAATAATCTTTTTTCATTACTATATGTTTAAGAATTGTTTATAGTTGAAGAATTTTTTAAGAAGAAACATACCTTATAAAATTTCAGCACTCATATTCATTAGCTAAATAAACCTTATATTCTTTGTTTTCTTGTATTTTTTGCATGATTAATTTCCCTTTGTGATTAATTGTATAATTCTATATACACGATTTTTTTTAAAAGGTTTAATTGAACCGACGTATTCAATATTTTTATTTATTTGTCATTAATTCTAGCTGAAATAACATCTCCCTCATACACTGGACTATAAAGTGCCTCTCGATGCAATCAAGAACTACATTGGGAATCTTCCATTTGGATACTATGTAATATTTTTTTTAATAATTTCTAAGATATTTTATAGAAACTTCAAAGTCTTGCAATCAGTTCTTAGTCTCAAATCTTGCTTCTGTTGGAGCTCCATGCACCTCTAGTTCTCCCACATTGAATCAATATGTTTTCTCTTTGCCTTTTTATAATGGCAACATTTGTTAGTTAATCATGTGATGTGATGGTTATTTACAAAATAGTTTTATGGTGTGATGGTTTTACCTCATATGTTCAGTTCTTCATTACATATAAAGTTACTAATTTAACAAGAATTGTACTGAGTCCACACTTTTTAAGGGGTTGCAAAAAATCATCCGATTTTGAAAGGTGTTGATTTAGAATACACCTTATCTTTTTGGAGCATATTTTTTGACACTTCAAATTTCCTTATATATTGAGTATGAACATTTTTTTTAAAATGTCAGCAATTTTCATGTTGATTTTGAAAAGTGTTGATGTAACATCAACCCAATTTTTTGGGCCTTATCTTTGATACTTTAAATTTTATAATGTATTATGAATGGATAATTATTTTTTTAAATGTTGGGTTTTTAACAATTTTTGAAGTAGTCTTTTTCTTTTTCCTTGAGATGTTTGTTTTTTCTTTATATATATATATTATATATATATATTAATATATATATATATATAATATATATATTTATATATATATAATTATATATAATATGTCTAAAAAAGCAATAATTTAAAACATTTTACAATAAAAATACAATTTTGAATGTAGATATAATAAAAATTACAAAATTTGGGACTTTTTTTTTGTTGCTAAAATATGACATGTCAAAAATGATTTGTATGAGATTTTTTTTTAAGTGGTATAGTTTCATGAATTTATGTAAAAAAAAAATAATATTCATAGCTTTTTTCCAAACAATAATGATCCACCTAAAAATTGAAGTGAAAATTAGATAATAATGTTTTTAAACATAAAACAACAATAATTGAATACTTATTCTTATCATAAAATCTCAAAGTCAAAACATTACAAGTATAACTAATGAGTAATTCTAAATATTGAGCTTGATTTGCCAACATATCTTAAATTTAATCAACAATATCATATAATCTAGGCTCATTATCTTATAGAACTTCATTTTTGTCTTTTGCCATATTATTTGTGCTTAAGTTTGATAATTTTCCTCTTCTTTTGGATCTTTGATATCTACGAATCTCCCAAAGTATATCCCTTTCCAATCATTCCATCTAACGATGGTGATGAGCACCAGTATTGGAGCAATAAAGTTGCAACTCCTGGGGCTTCCTACTTTAATTTTATCAACCCGGTAATTCGTAACAAACTTGGAAGTGACGGTGCTGTATGCACAAGTACTAGCTCTTATTGCAGGTTGTCACTTGGTCAGCTGGCGCAAGATCACTAGGAGTTCAAGCCAACTTCTATGAGTTTCCAGAAGAAGCTTTTAACTGTGATGAAAAAAAGCTAGCTCTAAATAGACTATTCTACTTGCAAAAAGAGAAAGAAGACTGAAATGTAACGCAAACCCTAACAAACACTAATTTTTCCAGCTAACCCTACTTTTGCAGAAAAAGAGATAGAAACTGATGCGATGAGTGCCATTAACTACTGAGAAAGGTAGATTACATTTATTCAAGCTACTTCTAAAAATAAATGAGAAGAAAACGTCTTTTTGTGCTTTTGAGCGTTTTTATGTGAAATTATTATGCTTGTAATTTGTCTGGTTGTGATTGTGTAGAGGTTTGATGGCGAAGGAAGATGGACTTGGTTTTTATAGAGGTGGAGGAAGGTGTGGAGAGGTCCTAAGAAGCCCCTAGTACCATTCTAAACATTTCCATTGCAATCAGATTTCAAAAAATTGCTTACAGGGAATCCTACAGGAGGTTGTAGGGGATCTAGAGGAGGATTTATAGGAGGAGGCTGAGATCTATTTTTGGAAGTTTTGAAGGTGGAAAAATGATGGAAAAGGGTAATTGAAGGCTAGATGAAAGTGTTGAGGTGTCTGGAGCTTGTCAAGGAAGATCAAGAGGGAACATGATGGTTGGATTTGTTCAAATGGCAAGAGGGAAGCTTATGGAGAAAAATGCAGAAATTAGGGTAGATTGGTGAAATGTTGTGAATGATTTGGGAAATATGTGAGAAGTGAGTTGATGCTAGATGCTTTATGGATGTATGGTGAGCTGAGGTGCCCTGCAAGAGATCTTCACATCTACTTACGAAAACTGATCAAATAAAGGACTAACTATACCATGAAAACAAAAATTTATCTAGCTTGACCTAATTTCGTACCTTCAAATAGAAAATGTTGAATAGTAACCCTTGAACAAAAAAGCATGCAAAGATATCTATTGTAAAATAATAGGAAATAATCTAGGCAGCTGAATCTGAAGCAATACATTAATCTTTCCAAATCAAGTCCTCACACTAGAAATTTCATGGGAGAGCAAAATTGTGTTTTAGGTGGTAGTAGTAGTGCCTTGACCTCAAATCATAGTCCCAGAAAGGGGAAATGATATCAAGGCCTACTGTTGGCCTTTTTGAATCTTATTTTGTCATTGCATTAACCTACTTGAGCAACTGAAACAAAAACAACTATGCAAACAATCAAAAGCAACCTAATCTAAACAAAGTAAAATGAATCTATGTAACATAAAGTAACTCATGAACTGAAACAAAAAAATATAAGTACAAAGTAAGAGGTACTAGGTAGCTTGGTTTGGGCCCTAACCCAAGAGCTTCAGCCCTCTGAAAGAGATCAGTGCTAGCTCAAAAACTGTTTCATCTCCATCATCAAAAATAAAAGTCACATTACATAAACTGTTCTAAAAAAGGAGCTCAAAAATGTGCTGAACAAGTGCTGCACAAAAGTGAAAAATTTTGACTAATAACTGGCTAAGCTACTGAGGCTCTAAGATCCCCTATTTATACAAGTGGAATCCTTTAATAGCCCTCCTAAAATTAAGGAGCTCAGCTTCCCAAAACTGCAGATAAACAACAATCCTTCTTTACTTGCTCAACTGCCCCTTGGATGCAATAATGTGGCTATTTGTGCTCCGAGTTTCTGATGGAGAATTTGAGGTAAGGGTTCATAAATGGAGGGGACACCCTCCTACAAATCCTCTCCCTTGTTTCTCTCAAATATTGGCTGCCAAATGCTCATTAATCCTTTGAATTTGTCTAAAAATTGCCCAAAAATCTGCATAAAGCACACATTAGACTTCATGGCATAATGACTAACTCAATTCACTCTATTAGCATAAATATAATAAAAAACATACAATAAGCTGATGAGAATGGTGGATTAAGTTGAATTAAGAGGCAAAATGAGCCCATATAATTACTCATTTATGGGGCTCAACATTCCCCCCCTACTGAAGGTGTTTCTCATCCTCTGAGCAACTAATCCATCTCCTTATCCTTGATGGCCTTGATGGCCTCCCTGACATTCCATGGCTCAGATATGAGATCCTCTTCCCTATCATGGAATCCATCTTTTGCATCCAACTTTTCCCACTGCTGTTTTTCTTTTTCTTCCTTTGTGCCTTTTAGTAGTCCTAGCAGCAATGGAGGACTCAGCTTCAGACCAATCCAATGGACCTTCAGACTTTGCATAGAGTGCTTATAAAGGGGTACCCTCCTTAGTGCTTCTCTCATTCTGTTTTGGAAGTGGTACTCCCCAATCTGTAGGCTGTGGGGTAGTGTGTTCCACCTACTCATGCATAGATATATGCAATCTTCCCCAAACAATCTTTCCATGTCTTCAAAATGTGCAATAGCTTGAGCTTGCTCATTGATGTGCTTAGGGGCACTTTGAGGATCATCTGCAAGTTGTTGGTGGGTGCTAATGAAAGCCATAGGGTCTGATGCTTCTAATTTAATCATCAGAGGTTCATTATGCTCTTTTGCCATCATTTTCTAGATTTATGCTACTCTCTTGTCCTCATGAATCCTCTAGGATGCCACGGCCATCAATTGTAAGTCACCCAACTTTGCATTAGGGTCCCATAGGTTCATATTAGAAAGGGCCATGTTATGTAGATAAAACTCTGCCAACCTTGTCTTGTCCTCTGCTAAACTTTGTTCACACAAGTATATGGAATGCCCATCATTCTAGAAAGGTATTATGCTCCTCTAGGTGAGGGTCTTGATTTGAAGTTGGAGCTACTGATCCTTGAGGTATGCTGCATATGAATTAGCTAGCTGCCTACACTGTAGTGCCTCCATAGCCCAATTGGCCATGTAGGCTAATTGGGCTTCTCTTTCCTGTAGCTGTCTTCTTAAGATTAATATCTCATTTTCTGCCTGGGGTTCCCTCTATTTCTTTATCTCTGGTATTTCCTGTCTCTACTGGCTTTCTTTCTTCTATCCCTATTTTGGTTTGTTCCTCTTCCTGCTTAGTTTCTGCATTCTTTGTGGTAGCCTTTTTTTGTACTGTCTTAGGCTTTTTCCTTTCTGTCCTAGGCCTCTTCTTTTTCTCTACTGTGGTCTTGTTCTTCTCTGTTCTTGGTTCCTTCTTCTTTTCTGTTTTAGCCTTATCTTCCTTGGTGTCATGTTTCTCCTACCTAAAATTGCATTACTCCTTTGTATATGTGAGTATGAAGGTGGTGAAGGAGACAATATCTTAGAACAGAGAGCAGATGAAACTGTTTTTTTTTTTTAAGAAACATGTAGAATTTTGAATGCAATTTCCTCTTTTACAGACTTAATTTCTCTGTAGTTGCATCACTCCTATTCGTAGATGAGAATACCATAGTGGAGAAGGGGATAATACTTCAACACAAAGAGCAGATAAAAAGACTGTGTTTTTTTTCTTTTTTTCTTTTTTAAGAAACAGGCAGAATTTTGATTTCAATTCTCCTTCCTTTTCAACTACTTGTTAGAAATCACTTCACCCTTTATGTATATGGAAATACAAAGTGGTTTTTCACCGAGCCTACCTTTCTCAGCACGAATTTGAAAGAAAATCCTGGTTTCTCTTCTGCAATGCTGCTCACTGGCCCTCCTTTAGAAAGGCTCCTGTAGAACTCTGTTTCTGCTCCTGTAGAATCCGATAATGCTCTTGTAGAGCTCGATAAGTGGGAAGGTCCTCATAATGATAGAATTTGACTATTTCGAGGCTCTGGAGGTGGTAGGTAGGTTGCTACAGTCGAGAGCACGTCAACACAAATGAGAACAAAGGTGGTGAAGGTGGTCAACTATAGCATACTTAAGCTTACAGGAGAGTTCTGCGGTGATGAGGTGAGGTGGCAGGAAGGGTACGTTACCCTCATCCAAACTGTTGGTCCCTACTTCAGTGTCATTATGAAACTTTTATGCCTCCTGCCGCAATTATTTCCATCATTCCTGTTGGATTCCGCCACTACCTGTTCTGAGATTTTTTTCGAGTTGACTGAACACACGTGCTGAGTGCACCCACTGAGTGCTGTTTGAATTGGACGAGGGTGGCCAATTAGCTAGCCATTGATCTAGTTTAATCGCAACCATCTCATTTGTCCATGCAATTTTTAGATCATATAGATGCAACAGAGGGATGAGTTTAGTCACTTACCTGAGATCCAAATGCTTTTGCTGTGAGGTGCTATGGCTTCTTTGACTGCTGCATGCTTGTATTTCCCTTGCTGCATGCTCTTTTCTTTTTGATGTGTGGCTATTTTTCTTGTGCAGGTATCCTTTAGCTGGATCTAAGCTGTAGGAGTCTGCCTCAACCTTCAGATTTGCACCCTCATGCTGCTGATGTTAGATTTTAACGAGACATCAACTTGTTTTGTCCATATCTCACAAACGGTAGATTGGATTGACCTGAAATATTTTGACCATGTTTCCATCCTCATTATGCATCTCCCATAGAAAAATTGTGGTCAATGGATGCACAAATTTCGAGAAAAAATGAAAATGGCTGAAGGTGATGGAGGCCGATTTCTTGGAAACCGTGCACTAGAATTGGCTGAAATTGCTCGGGCATGTTACTATCACCCATATGCATCTCCCTAGAAAACAATTTTTTAAATGGATGCACGAATACAGAGAAAATGCAAAAATGGCTGAAGGTGATGGAGGCTTATTTCTTGGAAATCGTGCACTGGAATTGGCTAAAATTGCTTGGGCATGTTGCCATCATCCCTATACAACTCCCCATGATTTTTTTTTTAAACGGATGCACGGTTTTCAAGTTAGGGAAAAAACAAATTTCTGCTCTATGTATTTTTGTATCAGAGCATTCTGCAGTTTTTTGGACAGTAAGAAAAAATGAGCTCGGGCTGTAATGTAGACTTGGAAATGATGGAAGAGAGGTTTGAAGATTGTAGGGGGATTTATAAACCCTTTATGAAGCTTCCATGTTCCCCAAACTACTTTTAAAACCCATTTCTAACTCTGTAATTTCTATAGGAGTTTCCTGTAGAAAACACAGTTTTCAAAAAAGAAGCACAGTGAGGTGGAAAGAAAGTCAAGAATGATGGAGAAGGGTGAGGAAAGGTATGATAGGTGTTGTTATTGGTTTCAGAGCTTTCTTGGCACCTGCTGCTGCTTCTTGAAGTTCTCCTGTAGACCTGCAATACAACTGGAAATTCATTTTTCTTTTTCTTTTTCTCTCTTTTTCTTTTTGAAAAAAACTAGGGTGCCTCAAGGAGGTTTTCACTCTAATTGCATGCCCTGGGCACCTCCAAGGGAAGCTTTCACCCAGGGATCTTATTCTCTTTTTGTTTTCTCTTCTTTCCAACTCATTGACCACCTCATGGAGTGTTGTATAGGTAAATCCCCTCTACGGATAGAGGCGATCCCTACTAGCCCAACAGGGGTCTAGCAACAATCGAACAATGCTACACCGCAGGTTCCTAGTTGTAATTAACAAGTGGGTGAGAATAACCTACTTGGATTCCAACGCTTGTTTGTCGAAGAGATATTCCTCTCGCTCTTTTGCTCCAGCCGATCACAATTCCCCGCTATCCTCGCGGATGAATACCTGCACAAGCAAAAGAGAGCAAACAAAAGCGTAAAATCTACTAACAACAACTATGTATCGGTCAAGAAAGATACAATTTGCATTAATCAATCATTGAACAAATGTAAATGGAACCATAAGAGTAGTCATCTATCTTTATTAACAAAAAGCAGAGTAAGGTACAACCGGTGTCCTGACGCTGAGTCCTTCCCTAGAGGGTCCAGCCAGCATATCTTCCAAGCATTCACCTTTGAGACAAATTTCCCAAGTCAAAAGGTCTCTCTCTCACATACAAGGCAACAAGCTTATGACCTTTCTCAAGCTCAAAACAATCCTCACACAACACACCAAGGCCTACAAAGAGCAGCACTAAAATGTACAAAGAATTCCTCAATCAAAGTCTCTATCTGTTCCAAACTAGCTGCTCATGGGCCATGGAGAAGGCTTATAAAGAGGAGTCCCCATGAATGGGTAAGGGATGAGTTCTCCCCCACAATAAGTGGATGGTCAGTCGAACAGACATGCCAGAGAAAGGATGGCGACCTCTACAATGCTAACAACCAGTTCTGGAGGGACCTGGAAGGCTGGTTGTTGGAACAAATTCGCCCAAACAGGATCAGCGCGGAAAACCCGTGAACTGCCGCGCTGACATCGCAAACCGACGTAGAAGAAGTCTGGTCAGCGCGAAAAGGACAAACGGAGGGAGCGTTGTTCGTAGAAATGGGACCAGCGCGGAAAAGACATGTGCTTCCGCGCTGGCAGCGCAACAACAACATTGACCTCCGCCTGTCAGCGCGGTTATTTTACAAACAGACACGATGATCCATTTAACTTAGGCAAAGAGGGTTTTTTAGCCATTTTTGAGGAGCATGAGTATGGGTGAATGTGGTTTATAGCACAGTAGGGAGAC